>JAOEGS010004471.1:143338-157735 GCA_025447755.1 Corythornis vintsioides | reverse complement strand
TCCTTTAAACCTTTTCCTTTCCTTTAAACCTTTTCCTTTCCTTTAAACCTTTTCCAGGTTTAAATTCCTGTTGGAGAGAAGTAGAAAATTCCTCTTTTTTTTTTTTTTTTTTTTTTTTAATTTTTATGAGTGTTCTGCTTTCTTAACAGTGGTTCTACTTCCTGATGAACTGTAATTTTTTTTTTGTTTTGAAAGCAGTATAAAATATTTGTAGATTTACAGAAATATATGAGCTTCAGAAGAGGATTTAGCAGGTTTTTTTTCTTCCTGAACCACAAACTCATACTGAAATAGGTTGTGTTTGCTTTTCTCTTTTTGCTTTATTCCCCACTGTTGGACTCAATAGACAAGTTGGTTAAATATGCAGGGTCAGAAAGTAAGTTTTTCCAAGTTCTGGTTCTGACAATTAAATGTGAAACATCTCTTGTAGAATTTTTTGCTTGTATCTGAAATTCCTTACGACTTTCCCATGTACTGTTTTGTTGTAGTGGCAAGGAATCTCTTTGTGTAAATTTATTTGTACAGGAGTCACAGAAATAAGTAGGGGATGTTTGAAATCTTGCACCCTTGGGCATGGGTGGATGGATGGATGGATGGATGGTAAGTCTTAATTGTCACAATGTAGTGCAAACTGATGGCAACTGATTAGGACAGTTTTTATTTAAGAGGAGAACTGTTATGAGAAGCCAAGTCTTGATACCATCTTTTGAAGGTCTTAAGCTCCTTGTGTATTGCATGTGTGTGTGTGTGTGTGTGTGTGTGTGTGTGTGTGTGTGTGTGTGTGTGTGCATGTCTGTGTGAGCCAGCTGATGTTGCTTGGCATGAGTTCTCCTGCACATGAATAATTCAGCAAATGTGCCTGTTGACTTAAATCAATACACGAATGTTAATAATTTAGTTCTATCTTCACACTGCTGGAAATCTACCCCAAAAAAATTAAGAGTATTTTCTTTGCCTTCATTTGTTCATTTTTATTAAATGATTTCAAAAAAGAAGAAAAAAAAAATGAGGAAATATAAAGATGTCATTTAATCCAAGAGAATTAAGAATAGAAAGAGGAGAAATAAAAACAACCACAGTGTTTTCCTTAACTTGTCATCTTCCTCTGTCAAAACAATCCCCAGATTTCATGATCAGACAAAGGGTTCTCCTCCTGCTGCCATAGCTGCTCTTGGTGGGTTTCTGACATTTAGTAAAATAGCCAAGTTTTGCTAACATGGCACCCTTGATACACTACTAACAGGATTACTCTAAAAAGAAAGAGCATCTGCTAAAAATATAACTTTAAGAGCACTTGAGAAGAATGTGCTACAAAGAGATAAGACAAGAAATGTCAGTATGCTGCTTTCTCTTGCTTACATTGGTGATGCAGTGTGGAGCAGGGGTGGATATGGTAGAAGCATCACGCAGACTTTCCTTTCTGAGATCAAATGCCAGTCAGCATCTGCTTCTCTGCTGCTTTCCTTTCAATGAATTAATCTGGAAATCTGAAGAGTTTTTGCTTAATTTATTAGTACTTAAACTTTATCCAGACAGCCTAGTTGCAGGCTCTCATACTACTTTGTTATTTGTATTGATTCTGGTCCCAGAAGTATAGAGCTATTACAGAATGAAGCAAAAGATGAACTGTTTCTATAGGCTGTAAATGTGAAGCTTTTGAACACAACCTAGCCCACTAATTCTGGCTGTTAGGTAAAAAAAAAATCCCTCTGGGCAAGTAACTTACTTTATGCTTCCTCTGAAGCATCAAATATTGCCTACTATAAAATATATGACTAGTGGAATAGCTGACCTGCATAGCTGAACAAACACAGGTTTTCCTGGAATCTTTGAATTGTAAGGCTAAAATAAGCTTCTTTATTTTGTTTGTTTTATTTCTAAAAGTAGAAGATTTTTTTTGTTCTAGAGGAAGGCTTAAAGGAAAATCATTTCTACAATTTGTGACTCTTCTTCTATGGGTCAAAATGCATGTAGCTCCTGTCCATTTCTCATTTAAGTAGCTTCCTATTTTCTCTAAATAATGATTTCTCATACAGATAGTTTTGAACCAAGCGATTATATTTATTTTAAGTAGTTTATACTTTGATGCTACACTGATATCTGAGAGCAGTGGTCATTTCCTCTGAGTATTCAGTTTTAGGAAACATCAGTTTATGCTCAGGCTGAACACTTCATAGAAGTTATTTTACACCTAACATAGTTACATATTTTACCAAACTGGTCATCGTGGCTTTTTTGCTTTAGTGTCTAAAGTGTGTCTTCTGCAGGCAGCTATTCAGAGGAGCATCCAGCTTGAGTGTTCTGTATCAATCTCATCAGTACTCCATCCATTAAACACAAAGACCAGCATCCTAATCTAGGTGTCAAAGAGTAGCTGGTAAAAAACCTTTCTCCTTTCCTGGAAGTGATGCAGAGTCACATACACTTATGGCCTGAGAAGTTTAGTCTTATGAAAAGATTGCATTTATGGTAATGCTAAAACACAAGGTGGAAACTTTGCTTTATAATGGAGACTAGTATGCTCTTTTAAAACCTCAGTGATCAGAAATGCTAAGTGGCAAAAGGGACAGCATCTTTTTCTGATGCTCAAACACATAAGACTTTCACAATTAATGAAAGAGTAAAATTGAAAAGAGAATAAAAAAACCTCAATCTTTTAAATTGTAAACTTTCAGTTCATCAACCACATATATATCGTATGTGATGTCATTGTAGGATAGCATAAATTTCAGATATATATTTCACTAAAATAAGATTATCTCTGTTTTAATTACAATGCATTGAAGTTGGCCTATTAAATGAAAAAAAAAAAAAAGACTGTGCCTGCTAAGCCTGAAATTGGAACAACACAGCTGAGAAGTATTCTCTTCTCCTAAGCACAGCAGTCTGTAAAAAAGAACAATTTTTAAAAGAATCTCTTTTATTTTCCTGAATTTAGGACATATTCAGCCTCATAATGATCCTAGAGTGCCCCAGTGAGCAACATTAAAGGCTACAGAGCCAAATATTTTTCAGACATAACTGGAACTAAAAAAACCAACAAAGTTATTCTGGTAAAATAAGTATGATCTTGAACTTGACCTGAACACTTCAAAAACAAACAAACAGAAGAAGTCCAAGGATTTTCACTTTGAATTTGCATTTATTATTTGCATTTCAGGTACTGGTTAAGATCGAGACCTTTGCTTTCCTCTGGCTATACAGCTTGAGATGCATCCTAAGAATTAACACTCTCACAAGGGTGTGGGAGACAGAAGGTAGTTGCAGGAAGAATTATGTTTCTATTTTATAGAAGATAAAACTGTAGCACTAAGACTTAAGTCATTTGCCCTGAGTCGCTGGGAAAAGTACCCAGCTTTCACCAGTCATTGACCATGAATGCAACACACAATTCCTCTTTCAGATACTATTCTTTTTGGCATGTGAGTTTCTTGTCTTGTTTCCGTTTCTGCCTGAATTCCGTTCAAGGCAAAGCAGCATAGACTCTGGGAGAAAGGCTGCTCATACTGGATTTGGTTTAACTCCCATAAGTCAGAAATTAATTTATTACAACATTCTTTTTTTTTTTTTTTAGAAATATGAAGCCCTATCTACAATTCTTTGTCAGAATAAAAAGAATAGCTAACAGAAAAGACCATGTCTCTAAACCTGGGCTTAACCACAATAAATATAGCTGTTGGGTCAAAGTTATACCTCATTTTACTCCACTGACTTCAGTGGATTTATTACCAAAAAAAAAAAAAGAGGTCTAATAGTTCATTTTTCACAGCTTAATCTGATTGTATGAATTTATGAGATACAACAAGAAGTCCTAGCCAAACCATTAGGAGCAGTTCCATATTCCACGTTTAAAAATCAAAACTTCATTTTCATTTTACAATCAACATTAAAACCTTAGCGTCATTAAAATGCCTTCAAGCTCGAGAGCTGATTCTCACCCTGGATGTGAACAGGCAACCAGCCATTTCCACAGCACATTTTCAAACATCAGCTGCTTTCATTTATCAGAAATTAGACTGACACATCTTAACATTTTATGCAAAGTTAACCAAAGAAGAAAACAGTGTTTGCTGTGATCTCTTTGAAATTTGAATCACTGTACCAACTTCTTCGGGGCAAAACCTCCCCTTTAAAATCTGGATTAGCAGTAGTCAACAATTCCAAGTATGTGATACAAAAAGTGTATGGCAGGCTTTTCAAGATGAAAGAGGAGCTTCTCTGTCCTTGAGTCTTCTCACTTTAAACAGAGAACAGGAATTAAGATAGTTTTCAACATGATATGTATCAAGCCTTAACAGTATTACAAGGCTTGATGTTATTTTCAGTTCTCAGTTGCTGGCAATGCTGGTCTGCTCACTCCAGATTCACAAGATAAATGGCTTAAATATATAAAAATGTGAGATACTATCTTTTTAATCAACACCAACAAAATATTCAGCTGAGGCAAATACTGTTCTTCAAGGATATGTTAGTTGTTTTCTTGAAACAAACCCTCTCAACTGTTATTCCTGTTTGATGCCACTGCTCAGCTGGTTAAATATGAGTCTGATTTCCATACACATGGATTTTTAGAATGTAGAGTTAAATCTGTTTGTGAAGACATAGGGTTAACATGTTAAAATTTTCCTCTGCAGCTGCAGTGACCTGGAATAGTAATTCTTTGTAATAAAATATGAAGCTTTTTCTGATGGGTCTGTACTTAAAGAAAAAACTATGAGAGTGATCCATGAGCTCCCTCAGTGTGATCTCTCTGATGCAGAAGAAGGTGGGGATAGTGATGTATTTTCTTTCTGGTGTTAAGAAGCTATTTAAGGTGATGGTCTTGTAGCTTCAATGGGAGTGTGCATATAAGGACACCTACCAGAAAAGCACAGTTTTTCTGCAAGTGTAAAGTGGCATTTTTTATTAAAAAATGTTCTTTGAAGCAGTCACATCATATAATTTGGGCAGAGTGAGGCTAATGTAATGACTTAAAGCACTTTTTTTCCTCGCCATTACAGAAAAAGGAAGTGGTTGCTTTTACAATGTGGAGCAGCTATTAAATTAAATTAATAGATCTACTATGTCTGGATTTGTAGAAAGCTATTTGACAAAGTTTCCCTTGACAGATTATTGTAAAAAGTTCTCTAAATATGAGTGAGGTAATACATTATTAAGGTGGAGAAGAAATTGGTTAGAAACCAGAGACATGAATTAAAGTTATCTGTTATTCATTAAGAGTTGGTAAAGAGTGAAAGCCCGATGGGCTTTAATGGTATCAATACTTTTTAATACTCATTTTCATGTTTTAAACAGAGCTGTAGTGAGCTGCTTCTTCATATTTGTGGGTGTATAGTTCAGTGAATTGCAGAATTCATTGATTTGAGCCAAAGGTTTTGGGGGCAGGGGATCAGGCCCCACAGGATAATAATCTGTACTGTGCATCAGTGAAGTGAATGGCTGCATGGACAGGATTTAAACATTAACTGCCCACTGAAGCATATGGATACATATAGGTGATGGCTAAAGGATAGCAAATTGCCTGAGACTGCACTAAGGCAATACTGGAGAAGTTGTACAAAGTTAAGTAGGGTCAATGTTCTCACATTTGGGCAGTCTGCCAGCCATAGGAAAGGGAGTTTATTGGAGCCACTGTGCTGATGACAGGGGACAAACTGAAAATACCCTCTTGTGGCAGCACTGAGCATAGAAGCACAGAATCATTTAGGTTGGAAAAGATCTTTAAGGTCATCAAGCCTAACCATAAACTGTATTATGTGATGGCAGCCCTACCTACTCCACTCAAATGCTCAGATCCAGCTGGATCACTTTGCATGTGGCTGCTGTTATTGGCTCCAGGCAGCTATGGATGTTTCCATACTGAGTTATATAGGTAAGATAGATTTGAAAGGAGTGATTTTTGCAGAAGACTGTGTTCCAGTTTCCCCACGAGTATGATTACATGACAGCTCTCAAAAAAGCTTTCTAGACATTTAGATTTCTTATTGTTTCCTTAATAAAAAAATCCCCTTTTATGTAATGAGATAGCTGTACCAGCTTTTCAGACAATTTACATTGCTGATATATATTCACATGATACACAGTGACAGTGCTTAGAAATCAAACCAGCAGATGTGTTTTATCCACAGTGGTGACTGAAAACAGTGTATACCATCTAAACTGGTATATACAACCCCCAGGGGCGAGGCAGTGTCTGAAATTTAAGGACACAATTACTTTTCCAGAGATTGTGACATGAATATTTTATGTGTGAATCAAGACCTTTTTTTTTTTCTTTTCATTCAAAAGAAAGTGAAATGTAATTTCAATGCATGCTGCCAGATGAGTGACACCTATGGGGAAATTATAGCACAATAATCAAAGTCTGAGACAGAGAAACACTCTATTTGACCACAGAAGAGATCACACAGTCGTTAATAAAACAATAGACAGGATTTTTGGTAGTTACCAGCAGTCCTTAGGTTGCACCTAAATGGGAGCAAGACAGCCACAGAGAGAAATGTGAATCACTCTTGTTGTTTTTTCAAACATTTCTAGCATTAAAAGTGACAGGTCACTTCTAATTCAAGTATAACATACATGTACAGAACTAAACACAATGAACAAAATGAGCTAATTGAGACTTTGTGTTTTGTTTTTCCATGGCTATCTTTGAAAAACCCGTATTTGAATAAAAGTCAAGCCTTTATGGGCTAACAATAGTCATGTGCTGGCCGGGGCAAGATTACCTGGGGAAATAGTTTGAATGGTCAAGCCCTGGTAGAGGCAGCCATGATAGCCCAGAGCAAGACTTTTCTCTGCTGGAAAAATACAAAGCCTTTGTACCTCATGCCATGATGAGAAAAACAACAGAATTGCAGTTGATACTAGGGGATGATCTTCTATGTTGAGAATTAATATAGGGTGAAAGTTTAAGGGGACAAGTGTTCACTGGATTAGCAGAGGAGGAAAGGAAAGCAGACTGCCCAGAAATAAGACCACTATATGATGAAGAATGGGGTCTGCTGAGACTGGAGTATGGGTGTCTCCAGGAATTTACAGGATCTTCAATGTGGGAGTTAAATAGATTGTTTTGGGTAATGGTATACAAGGAAAGTTAAATGCCTCAATACCTTTGTACATCTGTGACCTGCCTGACCTCTCTGCTAAAGCAAAGTCCACAGGCTGCACTAAGTGCAGGGCTCCTGTGCAGCTCTGGAAAGAGTGATGGAAACTAGCAAAGTGATCAGGAAACCATCTAATTTACTAATAAAAACCAAAACATACAAACAACAAAACAACCAGGGAAAATTACTTTGAATTTTAAATCCTCAGTATATCTCAAGCAGGAGTCTAAATATGTAACTGAATGGTATCTAGAAATAGCTCTGCACTCAGGATTCTTCTGTAGGTAGATGCCTATGCACTCTTACATACTCTTTGCTTTCAAAATATGGAAACATGGTGCAGTTATTTTCTTCTGAGAGGAGGAATCTTTGGTCCAAGTCCTAGATCTGAGGACTGTTAATGCATTTTACAACATAAAATAAAATATAGACCTTGTACTTGGAATGAAACAGACACTTAGGACTTCTCCCTCCAGGTGCACATCTTCAGTGTTATGCTGGAGAGCCAGTCACACACCATCCCAATTAACTCTACCTGCTGTGCTAACGAGAATAGCTTCTATGGAAATATTCAGAATACATGTTCCTCACTGCATATAATATTCCAGCTGAATACTGAAATTATAGGAGATAGACCTGACCCCACCAAACAGGAAGATTTGAACTCTGGTCTTCCTGGATAAAATCTTTAAAAATGAAGCTTCTGTTTCAGCTGGTGGGATGGAGGACAACACCATCTTCCTTCTCTTGGCATTGTCTTAAAGGTTATATTTTATAT
Source organism: Corythornis vintsioides (assembly GCA_025447755.1). Lineage (NCBI taxonomy): Eukaryota > Metazoa > Chordata > Aves > Coraciiformes > Alcedinidae > Corythornis > Corythornis vintsioides. Next base: position 149,851 of record JAOEGS010004471.1, on the reverse strand, counting down.
AGTATGAGCTGTTTTGCTTTCTGTTGTTTGCCAGATTAGGATGGGGAAAAAAGGTGGGACACTTAATTTGTGGAGTTGGCTGGAGCTTATGTGGGGAAAATACTGAGTTACCTAGTAGCACTGAAATTTCTGCACATGCATGGAGGTTAAAAATTGATCTCATTAGGGACTTGAGGCACTTCTAGAGTTGGACAGCACTTGAATAATTTCTGTGTATGGTAATTTTGGTCATTTAAATCTAAATCCCAGCTAAGCACCAACCACAAGATATAAGGTTCAGCTCCTGTGAGGTTTTTAAGTGCTTAATTCCCACTGATTGTAGCAGGAGTCAGATGCCAAGGTACATTTGTAGATGTCAACTTCAAAGTTCATCGTGAGTGTTTAGTTTAGCTCAACGAAATAGTACAAATTTTCTCACTAGACGTGAAAGAGTATTCTAGCCTAGCTTTTTATATCTGTACTTAAAGCCCACATGCTGTGCATAGTCCTGCCATCAGAAATGTTTAACCCACACACTGTTCTTTTAAAGTAAAATTAATGTTTTCTTCACGTAGCAGCAGGGATTTCACAGTTGAAGGCTGAATAATGTATCTTTGGAAAATAGCACTTTATACTTTCATCTCCAAAGCCTTTTGCTAACACTGGGCTCAGCCATGCACTCCTCCAGGTGACAACAGAGCAAGATACAGACATAGGAACTGACAGGATCAGTCCCATCCTTATACCCCTCCTGTGAAGTAAATTACTATTCTCTGGTTACAGGCAGGGAGACAAATATAGACCGAATTTGATTTTGTAAGATTATAACACTGGGGAGCTGCTCACAAAATCAAGGCCATATTTCAAAACAGATACTATTAGCTCATTGAACTGACAATTTTGCCAATGAAGGACCCTGTGAAATAGCAACTAAATAGTAGCTTGGCAGTGATCTGTGCTTTACTAGGATTAATATAAATTAATTCTGTATTTATACTGAGGTGCTAAAATTATTAAACTCACTAAGAATTTAACATTACAATGAATTTGTTTCAATGAAAGCAAGCACATTCTTTCTCTGTTTTTATATTTTCCTTGCTTTTTTTTTTTTTTTAAGAGGAAAAGACATTTAAAGATATTAAAGCATATTCCCAGCAAATATATATATACTGAGAAGTTGTGTCCCAATAATTTTATTTCTGCAAACTTAGAACTGACTGACTGTTCTGGATAGTGTAAAATGTCAGTTACACTGATGCTACTGAAATGGATATGACTTGGCTAAAAGGGAAGTTCTTTTCATTTTTTTAAAAACCTGAGGTTCAGAACTTTTCTGAATCTGAACCTGCTTAATTTTGAATTTTGTAATTAATACAATCTTATTGTTTTGGGGACTAAGACTCAAAAAGCTGGGCTTGTGACTCCATATATTGATGAGGGAGAGGAATCTAAATAAATGCAATTTGCAAAATGCCTAGCAGCTGAAAATTTAACAAATGACTCAGCTTTACTTGTTACTGTGAAAAAGCTGGCTCTTAGAAATTAAGGATTATATGAGCATTTTTAATAAAAAAACGAACCTGGGAAGTTACACTTACATCTCAAATAGTTATGATGATATCTTAAAGACACAGGCCTGACTCCAAACTGAAACACCTCTCTGCATGCAATCATGACACTGGCAATTCTCTAAGCTGTCTTTCATCAATCATATTAGGACAGGGGGTCAGACTGACATTGTGCCCAGCCTCTAGGCTAGAAAGTAAATATATTTTGTCAGGAATTACACATCCAACCTTCAACCTGTACACAGGGCTCCTCTGTGGTGTCTGCATACAAGGCTGGGGTTTGAGCAAAGCTGTATGTGTCTTTAAAATCTGTCAGTGAACTGTGATGTGTTGTGGCCATACTAAGGGTGGCCAAACATAAATTAGTTTTTGTGTTTGAAAAACATGTCTTTGAACTTCCGTGGCTTCAATGTCCAGCTGCTGAGGCTTTTTTTGTGACTTTGCTGACTAGTATATGATCAGTTAGGCACAGCATCCATTGCCATTTAACAAGAGCAGTTGTTTAAGGACTGAAAGCAACCAGCAAGACAACTAACTGCACTGCTGAAGGGAGTAGAACATAAGGTATGGCTGTACTGTCTAATCCTGTGTCCTGTTTTCAACTGTGGCCACCAGTAAGGTGCCTGGAGATGCCAGCCTCCAGTGACACTTTCAGTATGCCCTCTTGTCAAGAATTTCCAAGCCTTCTGACCACTTACTGCCCATTTATTACTCTTATCTTCTGTTCCCTGCCTTTCACCCAGTCAGTGTCTTTCTTCTTATATTCTTTTATTTTCCTTTCTTAAGGAAAATTAGGTGAAGTAACTTGTCTAGAGCCTTCTGGAAAAGCATTAGGCAAGCCCTTATCAGTATGATTATCAGGTCCTTCTAGAAACTACAGGTTTGGTAGATGGGACTTCACAAGACAAAAGCCACATGGCTGGCTCAATATCGGATACAATGGTCCAAATCTGAATTAGATACAAGTTAAACTTCCAATGTAAATCCAAACAAACCCAGACATTTGAAAGAAGACAGAAACAGGACAGTCAGTAATATTATTGGAGTGCTTCAGGAGAGCTGGTGAAAAATATGGAGGATTGAGAAACATTTCAGAGGGAAATAGAAGTAGCAAAGATGATGAAATTTAGCTTAGAGTAAAACCACTTTCACCTAAAATAATCCCATACTTTAGTTATTGAGCACAATTACTGTGCTCTGAGAAGACAGAACCTCTCCATAGGTGCAAACATAAATAGCAGTATCAATTGCTGCCCAGCCTCCACGAGAAGCTAACAATACAGATAATATTTTTAAGTGAGTGGAGGAAAATCAAATATATGACATCTTTATAATCTTCAATGCTATTGTTGCATCTGACATGCTTTGCTAAAGATTTTTTCATTGATTTTAAGATAAAAGGACTAGGCAAAATGCTAGCAGGAAAGATGAGGTTTAGAGGTATTTTTAATGTAGTAGGTAGCAGTGTGAAGTGAGTAGAGAGAATGAAAGAAGATGCATGTTTTCCAATATATTGGGAAATATATTTGGCATATATAGGTAATCTGTGGGATTCGTTGCTGCAGGAGGCAAAAAAATCTGTGTGATGGCCTTGAATGAATAAATGATACATCCCAAAATAGAGTGAAGGAAAGGGCAAGGGCATAAATAGGAGCCAGAAAAAAGACATTCCATATTAATCTGTCATATTATAGAACCAGTTACAATAGGAATAACTGTTCCTTGAGGATCTGTTAACTGGATGGAGCAGAACAGGGTGAGGTGCATGATTTTCCTTTCCAAAATTGCAAAGTGACAAATATGAAATGTTTATAAAGTGGTGTGGTTTATTTTTTTTTTCCAAATCCTAACTTAAACCCCCTGAATTATAGAAGCAAAACTAAGCAATGTTTGATCAACCAGCTAGTTGTGTGCAATATTTAAGGGTTTCATGGGACTACCAGCAAATGTCAGAAATAAATGTATGCTGTTATGGCCACTACTGCAAAGTCACAGTGACTTAACTTTTCACTTCTTTTCAGTGATACAAGGCTGTTTTTAAATGCATTTAGAGAGCTCTTTCTTAAAAACTCTGTGAGTGTCCAAAAGCTGGTATTGTTCAGAAAGTTTTGGAATAATGTACTATGCTAAACTGTCTGAGAATGGCTATGCATTATTGTAAGCATAAGTCTGGGTTATTTATTTAAATGTGAACAGTGAAGCCAAATCCCTAACTCTGATTTCATTGTACTTGCTCTTCAGTGGAGGACCTTCCTGAGTATGATCATAGGATGAGAGGAATGGCACGAGCAAGAGCTAAACCAGGTTTTCCTTCTGTTAAAAACTTTCCTGTGGCTCAAAGGCAAAACATAGGAGAACAGATGAACAGAATGCAGGAATGTAGGAATACATTCTATGTGATGTTGAATGTTTTCACTTGATTTCAGAGGAAATTATCTTAGGAAGATCTGAGAGTCCTCTAGAAATTACTTATTTAAAAACAAAGCCCCCATACAATCAGAAAAATCCAACAAAACCAAACCAACCAAAACAAAAAAACACCACCAAAAAAACCCCAAACCACACACAAAAAAGCACATACACAACACAAAAACAAACCAACCAACCCACAACATTAAAAACAAACAAACAAGCACAATACACACCAAAAAACCCAAAGCACTAAACCCTGCCCTGTCAGTACATGTATATAATCCTGATAGGGTTATTTTCCAGTTTTGCATAAGAAGTTACTCTTCCTTGAAGACTATTTTACTCTGATCTTATATTCATTGACGTATGAGAGTTTAAAAGATGTACAAAGAAAACATTTCATTTCACTGCAACAGTGATGAAAATGAGATGTTTTTTAAGGACCAGATTATATGAGTGACAAAGCAACTTTGACTTCCCTGTTGTCATATTAAAATACAGGTAACTTTTCATTTCTGTGATTGGTTTGTCAGGAACAAAACTTTAGTGTTTTGTTACCTGAGATACTTTAGTTCAGGTTGAATTAGGTAAATCCAAAGTATCTGGCAAAGATAGTTCAGGTTGAATTAGGTAAATCCATTTTTGCTCTTATGATCCATTTACTTGTCCTATGTCTTCAAAACACTTCAAAATTTTGTAAAAGTATGTAAAAAATGAGATCTGTGTAAAAGGTTTATTTCAAGAGATATTAATGAAAGTCTTGACCTATCCTTAAAACCTTTTTAGTCAGAAAAGCCAAACTTATCTAGTCAAATTGCTTTGCAACTCAGGCTGATTGGAACATGCCTGTTCATGACATGATCAGTTTTGCTGATCAGCCTAATATAAGTCCAATCTTATTGGGCTGCATTAACTTGGTGTTTAGGACCACCATCTAAATTCCTGCTTTCTGCACTCAGAAAATGCATTCATGTATTTTTGAGTATACAGATTTACAAAGCACTCATCAAAGTTACCAGACCTCTTCCCTTCATGGGCAGTGGAGCACTGCCCTGTGTGGGGAGCCCTCACCAGCACCTTTTGGTTCCTGCATTATGGGGACCACCTGTCCTTGGACTGGGTGTGTCCTGGGCTTGCCAGGGTGGGGATTGTCAGCCCTGGTACCTTTCATGCCCCTCTGCAGACTGCTCACCCATTAGAGCTCAGCTCACATCACAGAAGGATGCTGAATGCATCCTGCTGTCCCCATGCCAGGGAACAGCAGGGGTTGCAATGGGATATGTTTTACACAGTGCAATTAAAGCAAGCAAGGGGCAGAAGTTCATTATGCCCCTACAATAGGTGGTGGGCTTACATAAGATGCTCTGTTGACAGGACTCCTGTGCAGCTGTACAGCTACTGATGACTCATCTTTGTGGTATGTAGGTCTTCAGTTTACAAAGCCTATACATCCTGGTCACAGAGGTTTGGCTTTTCTCCCCACTGAAAACACATGACAGTTAATAGTTTATTATATAAAATGGAAAAGATTATTTAAATGTAAAAATGTTAGTACTCTCCAGGTGATTGACAGCATGGTAGTCTTAACAGTTATATCTTGTAGAAAACTTCCCCATTTCTCAGAATATGTTTTGCAGTATTTCTCAGTGTAATAATATAATCTTAAACCTCAGCTTTTAAGAAGGTTTTGGGTAAAAACCTGCAACAAAAATAGAAAATCCTAACATGTTTTGTGGCAATAGTTTTAAATGAAACTGTTTCAGCATTAAAAATCCATTAAAAGTTAAATGAAACCTCCCAGCATAAAGACAAATATCTAGGGATTCAATTACTGAAACTGCTTGCAATCAACTTATTTGAGTGGAAGATCCTTTCTTCAAGCTTACAAGAAAAAAAAGAATTCTTGAAATAAAATAGAGAAGCCAACATCAAAGTTTCTGTACATCACAAAGCAATAAGGCAATTTAATATGATATTAACATATGAAACAGAAGTTAACTATGCTTTTCAAAGAGCTCTTTAAACAGAACTGGAAAAAAATGGGCTGATGATATGTTCTTAGGCTTCTGTTTAAAAATTATAGTGTTCCACTATAAAGTTGGTTGTCTTGTACTAGGCTAGTGCTTCTGGACCTAATACCATTCAAAATTAGAAATAAAGAATATTTGGCAAAATCTGTTAGATCTGAAAACAGTTTTGAATTTAGTTTTATCTGACATGAGCAAAGTGTCTAGGTCCTTCTTTCCTTCCTAATTAAGAAGAAATGAATAGAAATATTCCATGTTCACCTATACTGATCCAGAACAAATTAAAATAGAGCACTGTGAGAATCTGTCTTTACTCTTCTACGAGAGGTCTGGAGTTCAAAGATTTGTACTGCTATACATTTACTAAGAAAATAATATCTGTCATTCTCTGCTGCCTAATGATTTCTTTAGCTAGAATAAAAATAAAAGAAAATCCCTTTTCTTCCAAAACGTCTCTTGGGAAATTTTTTCAATAGTTACTTCTTATCTGCCTAACAAAACTGAAAAAAAAAAAAAAAAAAAAAAAA
>JAOEGS010004471.1:108509-143238 GCA_025447755.1 Corythornis vintsioides | reverse complement strand
AAAACGTCATATGGGAAATTTTTTAAAAATTTCATTATTAATTCGCAAACAAACAAAAAAAAAAAAAAAAAAAAAAAAAAAGTCCAGCAACTCTTTAGTCACCACTGATAAATCTAACATACATATAATTATGGTAAGAATATTTGCCTACTTTATATTATGTATGTACCTTCCTTTTAGAAATTTCAGGTTCGTCATTTTTAGCCCAGGAATGATGACTGTAAGTAATGTTTCTGCAAATTACAAGCTTGATAATGTAACCTGGATACTTCCTCAACTAGCTAGAGATTGAACAAAAACACACATTGATTTAAATTTTCAAAAAAAGGAAAAGTCCTCCATTTAACCTGGTAAAACCTTCCAGTTGATTAAGTGCTGTCTTTACTAACAGTACTGTGTCCTTGAAAGGTAGTCAGGGTCAGCACAATGCATAAAAATGCAGCTGTCCTTTCCCTGACATGTAGTAGACAAGCTAATAATAACATTTTTGTTCAGCTCTAAAGAACCAGTTTTCAAAATGTGTAATTTACATAGTTGAGTGAGTTGGGTTTTGGGTTGCTTTTTTTTTTTATTATTATTATATATATGTATAAGCAAGACAAATAAGAGAACTTTGAAATGGAGGATAAGTACTGACAGAAGGATTATGAATTTCTGGCAAAGACCCACCTTCTTGTCTGTAAAATAGACACAGCTCTGGTATAACAGAGCAGAGAAGGAGGAAAAAAGATAGCTGCAAAAAAAGGCAGAGTTGCAAGAAAGGCAGACAAAGAAGAGTAATTGCCATGTTAAATGGCAAATAGGGGCATGCCTGCTGAAAGCAATTTGAGTTCACATGGGTGAAAAAGAAGGAAAGCACTAAGTTAATATATAACTGACACAAATTAGTAATAAGCTATTTATTCTTGCTGCTCCCATCACCTTTGACTAATAACAACCTTTCACAATAAAGTAGAGCAATGATTAAAGTCATCATGACCAAATTTAACCCACTGACCAAGAGTCTGCAAATGAATCCACTCTTGTGACTGCAGTCAAGAATGGAGAGTGGTACAAAATTAACCCAATCTTAATGATATTTGAGAAATGTAATTTCATGCTCCACCTCAACTGGTTTGCCTTGTCTTGCTATATTTCTTTGGAAACACTAATCCTAATTTTGAACAAGGGAGAAGGCCTTTAGAAATTGAAAATGTCATCATTGAATTGAAGAGAAAGTTTAGTTTCATCCTCAACTCCTGAATGTGTTACTCCCATGAAAGAGATGTCTAAATTATGGCGACATCACAGTTAAATTACAGGATAATCAGTTTAATTGTTCATAACAGCTAATTTGTCAATGAATAGCACACTCCTCTTTCAAATTTTACCTTTGGATTCAGAATTCTAAGGAACTGAAAGACACTCCAAACTCCATCCCTCTTCATCTATGGTAGAACCTGCATCGGCTTTTGAAGGTGGAGCTCTTATGGGAAAGCCTAATGACAGGTTTTTTGACAAAACTCTGACTGATAAGGCTCAAAGGGACCAGAATTATGTAGTGTATTTTGCTGAATAGATTGTATTATGTACAGATGTGGATTATCCAAGGAAAATGTGCCACGTAGCATGCAGACTGTTCTTCAGCAAGCAAAAGCTAAATGGTCCTTACAATGAAGCTTAGGTCCATGTTGCTGAAAAAAGGACTGAGCCCCATGGACTTGAGGGTCAAGAATACTGGGAAATCAAGAATACTGAAACTCCTCTGAGGAAGCACAGGTCTCACAAAGCTAGAAGTTAAATCCAATCATATCATGGCAGTGATAGCTCCAAGATGAGCCAGTGGAAGAGGGCCAGTGTTAAGGAATAATTTACTTGTTTGTGTAAATGGGTTGTGCCAATTCCTCTGTCTGCAGTTGCATGCCAGGATGTGTAAGCATTGCTGTGCCTTCATGTGGTTTTCTCCTCTATGCACTCCTGAAACATGCTGTTTATCCCAGGCGTGGTATCTTCATGTTTGCCACTCATTGGTTAATCACAATTCTTTACCCATCTCAGCTGCTCTGAGGACAGACACAGTATATAAGCTTTATCTTCCAGGAAGAGCTGTGCTAGCTGCACAAGGCAGGTGCTCATGATGTTTCATGTGAAAGGAACACTGACCTATTCAAAGTGAGAACTAAGCTTGCAGCTGTCATCTCAGTCCACAGGGATGGGATGGGAGTCCATGCCATGCCTGCCCTTGGGCAGCCCTGACACCTCCTACAGTTGGCACTTGCTGGGTGTGCCATGGTCTTGGTCTCCTTTTGGTTGGAAAGTTGACTAACATGTGATGCATCAAAGAGTTAAGTTGTGTGACGTGCAGCCAGTGGTCAGTAACTAGTAGCATCACCTTGTCATCACTTCTTGGGCAAGTTACAGTTAATCTCTTCATTAATAGGAATACCCTCTCAGCAACTTGTGAATGACATAACATTGGTGTGTGTGTGTGTGTGTGTGTGTGTGTGTGTGTGTAGGAAATGGAGTGGTCAACAGGCTAGAGACAGGGCAAACAGGAAATTATGAAGTTCAATAAGTCAATGTGAAGTCTTGGATCTGAGGTGAAATAATCTCTATAACAATACAGGCTGGGGTGCATCTGGCTAAGGAAAGGATCCATCTCTGCAGTAGTCAGGAGCATGAACCATGACAAATGAGGTGAAGTTGAGTGAGCTGGGCTTGCTCAACTTTCAGAAGATAATTCTAAGTACTAGTTGTTGTAGACAGTTGTAGTTCATTGGAACAGGGGGGTTGGACTAGATGATCTTCTAGGTCCCTTCCAACCCCTAATATCTATGAATCTATGAATCTAGTTGCCTACAACTCCTGTTACTCTGGGAGGCTGTAGAATCTCCCATCACTGGAGATGTTCAAGACTTGTCCAGACATGACCCTGAACAACCTAAAACAGTTTGACCTGCTTTGAGCAAGGGTTTGGACTAGATGAGTTCTTGAGGTCCTTCCCAACCTATTTTTTCTATTATTTGAAGTGCTCAGGGCTACTTTGAACAAGTCTTGATTAATTATTTATTCAATAGCTATCATAGACCTTGTGCAGGCAATAAAAGCAGAGGCCTTAGAGTGTTTTGGCAGACTAGATCACAGCACATATGAATAGGAGTGGGATAAATTAAGACTACAGTTTTGACTTTGTTGACCTCCTTAAATTTTCCCAGGCCATTTTTTTTTCTTCTCCTTTGCTGCAGAATTTCCTACCTTCTGTTGAACTGGCAATTAATCATAACAACTCTGTTGGCAGGCAGTTGCTTGCTCTTTATAGAACACACCGTATGTCTGTTGCTCACAGTTCTCTATAGTTTTTGGATATGTTAAAAATAAAGCTGGTTGCAAATAGCTGGGGTTTTTAGCTGGAAGCTGCTTTTGGAGATCTCTGTGTGATAGAAGCAGAGTATTTTGCTCATCAAAAGATTCTGCTGTTACAATGAAAGGCATGAACAATAACCTTATAATTTCTTTATTGGTAAAAATAGACCCCATATAGTTGTGCAGTTTTGACTCAGATTTCACAGAAGTATTTCAGTGTCAATGGTTAGGACTGGGCCAGCTTCTAGACAAATGACATATGATCTCTATTAACCCCTCTGCTTTTGCAAAGAGAAGAGAAAGGGAATAAAGGAGAGACTTATGGATTGGAAAACTAAAACAGTTTTAATGAAAATTAAAATAATAATAAAATTAAAGATATACAAATCTATACAAAACCAACATTGAACATGACTCCTCTGATGGCAATTATGTCACCATCACCACAGGTGCTGTGGTTAGGCACTAGGGACATCTCAGACTGTTAGCAGCAGACAGGAACTGGATTCAGAACATATTGGTTGGGATCAAAGGCAGAATGGACAGAGTCCTCCTTGGATGCTGGCCATAGAAGAAGAGCTTGGCCCTCATGATCCCTCAGCTCTGTATTGAATATGATATATATGGAATCCCTCATTGGTCAGTTTGGGGTCACCCCCACAGATGTGTCATTTTACTTTCTGCAGCCTCAACATGGTACACAGATTTATCAGTGACTGTGATCTTCATAGGTGCAAGTATAAGCAAGAACCTTCCTGCACACACCAGTCCTTGGTAGTAACTGTAAGCAGCAAATGTTATCACTGCTAGAAGCAGGCACGGTCTGCAAAAATCTGCTGTTAACTTCAGACACTGCAGTTACTTAGAAAAGACTGAGATGAAAAGTAAAATCACTGAACAGAATTAATTCTAATCTAGCTCTAACCAGAACATTCAGCAGTCCTCCCATCTGAAATAGGACTAACAGCCTGGATTCAGAGCAGAAGTAATACTCAAGATGGAGTTCAGCATGTATTGTAATTGTGTGTGCAAGTCTGGTGGGAAGTAGCAGGGCTTCAGCCTCTGCTTAAATCCATGAACAATGAAAACAGTGTTTATGTGTACTTTAAATGGAAGATTGAATGGCTTTCAGAACTGCAAATGAAGAACTTGCAACAGTTTCTGTTTGTCATGAATGAGATGACCTTGTGTCAGGAGTGGGATTTGGTTTTTAATTTTTATTTTGTTGTTGTTTTGAAGGTTTTTGAGGGGGTTGTTTGACCAAATGTAGCTCAAATAATAGTTTGAGAGTCAGGGCATTATTTAAGCCTCACAATCTCTGCATTTTATTATTTTAATGAATCCAAGTCTCTTCTCTTTGGGTTAGACATCACATATTGTGGTTTAACCCTGGTGGGCAGCTAAGCACCTCCCAGCCACTCACTAGTGGGATGGGGGAGACAATCAGAAGGGTAAAAAACACATCATGGGTTGAGGTAAAGATGGTTTAATAAATAAAACAAAAGCTTTACACATAAGCAAAGCAAGAATTTGTTCACTCTTTCACATGGCAGGTGTTCAGCCATCTCCAGGAATGTATTTTTCAGAGTAGATTATTTGTGGACAGATGACCATTTATATTACTCTTTCTCCTTTGCCAGCACAGGGATATTTTGAAAGGAGTATTAATAATTAGTTAAAATGTATAATAATAATCTTTTAGGTCAAAACAATGAAGTAGAACACATTTCTTTTTTTTTTTTTTTAGGTATGGAGGGTAATCGGAAGTTTCTAGCATTTTTTTCTTAACCGATTCTATTATTTGAATGTTTCAATGAATACTTGGAGGAAAAAAACAGAATTTTATTTTTTTAATTGAAAAAAAGTGATGTATTTTGAACTGTAGGAAGGGACATATAGAAAGATAAAATCCAGAATGATGTGGCATAAGTAGCAAACCATCCAGAACAGTCCATGGGGAAATTTTTGCCAACATGCTGCTGCTGCTTGTTTGTATTTAAAACAAAACCCAAACTCTAGACATCCATGAAGTTTTTATTCATGCTAAATTTCATCACACTAGCACATTGAAGTATCTAGAGTCTCTCCAAGTCAGATGTGCTTAAGGCCATCTTCTGAATCATAGTTTTAGCAATATTCTGACATGCAGTACTGCACCTCCTGGTGTTATGGGTGGTTTTATGCTTCACAACAGTAGATTAATTTCTTCTCTGAGGAGTGCCAAGTCATAACAGAGATGATAAGAAATACAGGCACATATTGTCTTCATGAGTATCACCCTTACACAGGATTAGAGTCAGACACATCAAAAAGCAAGAAACAGCAGGGCCAAGGGCTTTCCCAGCTTTCTTCTTCCCCATCTGGGGAAATCAGCAGAAGCAGTAGTGAAACAAATTCTCAACCCTCAGCTGCTTTTTTGAGGTAGATATATATCAAAAGGAAAAAAAAAGTGTATGCTGCAGGAGTCTGAAAAAAATAGTGATCTCCTGCTACAGTCCTGAATTTGTGCTTGTCACATTGGTGGTAGGAGTAAAATATAATATTAAAAGCTTTTATTAGTATTAAAGGATCACCTCCAAAAGACCACTAAGATTATGAGGAGACTGCAGCATGTCTCATATGAAGACTGAGAGACTTGAGACTCTTTGCCTGGAGAAGGCAGAGGGAAGAACTTACCAGGGTGTGTAATTACCTGAAGGGAGGGTATAAAGAAGACAAAAGTCAAGCTCTTGCCATTGGTGCCCAGTGAGAGAGCAGGAGGGACCACCTGGAACACCCCCCATCCTGGCTTCGGTTGAGGTTAATCATCACAAACAGCTGCTGGCCCAGTCAGCTGGGAGGGGCCACAGCCGGGATAAACAACCCAGGCAGCCAATGGGATAGTCCCTAGCATGCTGCCATGGCCCTATATAAGGGGAGGGAGGAGCTAGCTGGGCCTGCTTGCAGCTTGGTTTGGGGTGTGGATTCAGCGTGACTGGAGGTAGAAAATTAGAATCTGGAGTACAGGTAAGAGGGTTCTTGATTTCTGTTGCTCACTTTGTCTATAATTTAGCTAGTATTGAGGCTTCCTTCTCTCTTTGTATTGCTTTATTAAACTGTTCTTATCTCAACCCTTGGGGTTTCATTTTTTTTCTTCCTCTTGATTCTCCCTGTCATCCCACAGGAGAGGGTGAAGTTGTAACTGTGTGTTGTTAGCTGCCAGCAGAGGCTAAACCCAACAAGGATGTTCCCTGTGACCATCAGGAAACACTTTTTTTTACAGGATACCCAGAGAGGTTTTGAGTCTTCCTCCTTGGAGATGTTCAGATAATGTCTGGACATTATTTTGTGTAAGCAGCTCTAGATGTCCCTGGTCAAGCAGGGAGGTTGGACTAGGCTACCTCTGGAGTTTCTAACCTCAACCATGTTGTTCTCTGAGGCTGAGTTTTTGTTAGGGCTATTTTAGGCCACGTCATTTTGACTAGGGTCAAGGCTATTCTATGTTCCTGTCTAGATATCAGTGTTTAGAGGGAAGAAGGGAGCCTGAAACTTGCTATTTTTATTGAGCAGCTGTATTTTTATTCATAACCTCAAATATTGTTTTATGATCTTCTCCAAAAAGAAGAATGCCTTATGTAAGTCACTTCACCTGTAGCTGGTGCCACTTTCATAGGCCTCTCAATCCTCTGCATGAGTGCATTACAGCCATAAGTATGTGACTGTACAATGGGTTAGCATGTGAGCAGACAAGAGAGACCTGAAGTCTTTGAAGTGGCTTGTTAGCAGCAGTCAAAGAAAGGAAACTTTCCAAGTCCTTATGGTGCTGCAGTTCAGAAATACGTGTCAAGAAAATGTGTGGGGGCCAGGTGCAGGGCAAGCATGGGACTGCCTATTTTCATGCCCAGAGAAGTTGCTGTAATTTGGTTCTATTATTCTGGGCTGGTGGATGAAGTTGGGGTGTAACCTTGCGAACTTACCTGGTAAAGAACACAGAGGAAGCAGTCAAGCACAGAGTATAAGACAAGTGCAGTCCTGAGCAAGTCCTTTATTGTGGTGCTCTGAAGGTGTTCTGAGACTACAGCCCTTAAAAAATTAAATAAATTGGGCAGCATGTGGAAGAAGACTCAGAATAATGTAAATACTACAGTTATCTGTCATGAGAAAAGGTGCAGTTCCAACATTTCTTTTGTCCTTCATTCATTCTAGCACTGTACGAGATGATCTGGAGTGTCCAAGATAACAAGTGACTTTGGTCCCAGGGTAGAGGAAATCAGGGTAAGAACAGCTACTACTGCCTATTTACTAGATGGAAACATGATCTCTTGATCTCTTTTTCAGTGTGTAGCTTCAGCATGACTGGAGCAGTCCAAGTGTCATCTTGGGAGTAGATATGTGTGTAGGCTTAACCATTATGTGCTCTGTACAGGGTAACTTACTACCTCATTATTCTTTTGTGAGTATGTATCAGTTCCAACAATTGCATTATAAATATGGGGGTTGGACTAGATGATCTTCTAGGTCCCTTCCAACCCCTAATATCTGTGAATCTGTGAATCTGTAAATGGGATGAAAGCTAAATACGATAAACTACTGACTACAGACATTTTGGTACTTCTACATCTGTAAAATTAAAAAAAAAAATAACAAAACACATCAGATTCTGGGATAGGATTGGCATTTGACAGCAAGAAAAATTAACTGTATGCATGTATTTGATTAATCCTATGAAACTGCTTACATAATTATGTAGCAAAGTTAGAAGTTACCCATGTGACTTAATTTACTCACAAAGGTACATAAATTTTAGCATTGCTAAGGATTATATTTTTGTTCCAAACAACTTTGCTTTCTCTCTAAGGACATTCTCCTCAATAAATAGGAGTCTGGTCTGGAGTGAGGATTTGCTATACAAACACCCAACTACCTGGAGGTTTGTCCTGCAGAAGCAATGTTAAAATCAGGCCTCTTTCCAAATGGTGTCTGCTAAACAAATAGAAATGTAAGCCTTGCTTTTGCAAGGCAAACATGAAAGATCTTGATTATCAGCCCCAGTTTCCAGTATATAGCTTGTTATATCCCAAGTTACATACATCTTTTCAATTAAAAGTCTAGATGTGAAGTGGGCACTTTGCTTTTTTGCTGATTTTTTTTTAGTTGTCTAAAAATCAATCCCATGTTGAAGATGGGATTGAAATAGATTGTAGGTTGTACATACCCTCTTACTCTAGTCTCACTTGTAGGTTTCAAATTGGTTGTTCTCCAACAGCAGAGATGAAATCCAGGGACAGGAATCTCAGGAAAAAAAAAAGGATCATTTGGTTGTAATCTTTAAAACACTAGAGTTGTTCAGTAAAGCCCTTTGATAAGGCAAGCATCTAGAACATTCTTGTTCCATGAGAAAATCATAAAATTGATGGAATGGAAGTCTAGAGGGGAAGAAAAAAAGCCCCAACAGTAAAAAGAGGGTGTTGATGATGCCAGGAAAAAATTGTGGGGACTTTTTATATAGGATCTTGTGGTGTTTGGTAGGGTGTTTTACTCCTGCTTTTTGTATTGCTCATAGTCTGTGAAAAAGCTGTTTTATCTTGAGATACAGGCCAAAAATATATTGGCTATTGTAAAATCTCTTACCTCATTATATGTGGGATTGGGAGTAGAGGTCTGATTTGCATTTCATGATTATTTGAGGTGCTTAGGAAAACATCTTACAAGATCTTTCATGCTGAGTGCAGAAGGGAGCCTGACTGCTCTCCACTCAAAGAATAAATCAGCTGTTTTCTTGTACGAGGGATCATGTGAGATGTATGCAAATAGCAAATTCTTTATATATGCTCTGAGAAGCTAAAAACAGTTAACCAAAATATGAAGGCTGAAATGTGCTTGCATGAGAAAATCCTAGACAGGAATACCTGTGCAACTTCACTGTTTCAAGTGAAACTTTTGTGAGCTGGATGCTGATGCAGACTGGGAGTCTGGGGAGTGGAATTTGACTCTTAGGGGGAGGTGAGGGTTGGTATGTATTTTCTTCAGTGTAATAGATATCTAAGTTGTAAGGTTACTTTCATGAAATAATTACATTTTTGTGTGATTTGGACAGTATCACATTCAAAATTTCAAGTGTGCTTTTCTTCTGTCTTAATGTTGAATAAGAGAATTGAATCCTGAATAAGTAACTCGTTTGCTAAGCCTAATTCAGATAAAGGAACAACACAATGCAGATCAAGTGACTTGTGTAGTCATTTTTTTTCTATAATGCAAGTGTAGTTAGTCTTGGTAATTATTGGTGTTCTAGCTGATCAAGCAGCAGTAGTTAATCATGAGAAGATTATTTTTGACAGTGGCATATGTAATATGTACTTATCGGGTTAGAATAAGCTTAAATACCACTTCTTTTCATAGTCAATGCCTTAAGTGCCTGTTTAAAACCAAGTCTATGTTACTATTTTTCATGAATAGGGATGTTTTTCTAAACTTGGACCTCAATTCCTTTGCTTATTTTCATATTTTTGTCATAAAAACAGGCTATCTGCATAGCATCAGCATTACCAGGATCTGATCCAAAGACTATTAAATCAGTGGAAATATTCTCACTAACTGCAAGCAGCATAATGTAACTTGCACTTGTCCTGGATAGACTAAAACGTTCTGCCTACTCTGTCTGCAGCTAGGACTGGTTAACACTAGAAGGGATAAATTATTTCAAGATATAATTATTTATACTGGTAATAAATATTGCCAGTATTATCTGAGTAGTTTGAGTATGGATACGGTGAAAAAATTACATATATTGAAAAATGGCAACATTTACAGAATAATATATTAATGGAATAGTATTGACAAGGTCTACTTGCAACACAAACAATGCAGTCTTGTTCTGCTTGAGAAGAATGTTTTGAGAGATATAAAATGATTTGGTGTGTTCCTTCTCTATAGTGATGGTACTAACCAGCTTTAAATTAGGTTTACAGACATATACTTAGTTTTGGTAATTTGATTAAATGCTTTAAGAATATGTTTGAAAAAAACTTCATGCTATTTTTTTAGGAAGAAAGAATATCTGAGAAATAATTGTAACTGTCTATCCAGAAAATAATGTTGGGGTTTTTTTTCTGTCAGTATGTTCAGTTTTAGCACTATTAATAATAATGCTAAGTTCTTATGCTATTTTTCATCCAGGAATAAAAATGCCTTGGGAAAATTAATCTCAGTTCTGTGTCACACTAAGACTCATGAAGTGATTAAAGCGAGGACATGAGTACAGGGAGAACTGGAGCTGATGTTCTAACCAACCAATCAATATTCATTTTTGGGTGCAGCAGGTCCTGTGCTGTTCATCCAGGAACACACAACAGGTCACAGACAGCGATCAAGCTCAGGATTTCCAAGTAAAGGTCATTTAGAAACAGAATAAAGAACTTCAAGTCTCTGTTTTGACTATTTCCAGGGAGGCTAAAAGAGCACACCTGCAATATCCATGAGGTCTCCAAAGATTTTAAAATTTTGCAGAATAAATGCTGCATTAAAAAAAAAAGTACTTGAGACATTATAAAGAGATCATATATTACTGTAAAAGAAGTTACTTCTTGTGAATTCTAGTTTTCTGTGAAGAGAGAAAAATGTAAAGAATTTATCAGTAAAAAGGATGAAAAGTAATTATTTCCCCAAGCATTGTTGTCTTGTTTTTTAAGCATAGTTAATTTTTTCTGACTACCTTTCTAAGCATAATGCTGAATATGAGGATGTAATTTAGAACCATCTTTTGCAGTCTTAGAACGTATTTCACATCATTTTACTTCCACAAAGCATCATAGAAGTATTCCACTGCAGTTTTTGTGTTTTTGAATGCTCAGTATTTTGCTGAGGTCCTGTTTTCCTGGCTCACTGCCACAGGTCTGGAACAAAGATCTTGATTCTAATGAAAAGGTGAAATCACAGAAAAGAAAGCTTATGGCCATGGCCTTGTTCTTACAGACTGACAGATTATTTTAATCATCAGCCAAAGTATAGAAGCCCCAGCTTGTTACTGCAACCTTCTCCACCTTTGGGAGCAATGTTCAGTGACATTAAAGAACTTTATGACAAAATGTTACCACCTAATGAGCTACAAGACAGCAGGCATTTAAGATGAAGGCTAATACTGAAAGAGACCAAAGTTCTCTGTCTCTTCTTCATCTTCAGTTTGCTGAGTTAGTGCCAGATTGTGCCTGTTCATGTGTCCAGAATGATCAACCTGCTGCTTTGCTGCTGCAGTTACAACTTGACATAATAAATGTTACTGCTTACTAGTTGGATGGGTTCATCACCCGAAGACCCTAAACATGTGGCATGGAACTAACACTGCTAAAGGCCAGTTCTGCCTGTACCCCATTTTCCCAATGGGAAGGAGTTTGATCTTTTTACTAGGTGTAGCATCCCTTTGCCTCTTTAGGATATGTAGGTGCTTTCCACTGCTTCCCTCCTTCCTCTGCTTACTTCTTCATAAGAACATGTGCACATGTGTCTATAGCCAAATAAACCCTAACATCTCATCCCATGATTATCTCTTTGGGAATGTTGCAGTAATAATTGTTTTTTTTTTTTTTTTGCTTTTGATTTGAAATTTAGAACTGGCCAGAATCTGGACTTTAATACATAGCTAGTTCCTTTCATAAAGAGATGACTCAATAAATGCATGATCTACTTATAAGAGAGGCAGTAGTGACATTTTGTAGGTAAGGAGAACATAAAACATTCAGCCTTTAGATTATGTGAAAAAAAAGTTTAATGTATTTTATTTATGTATTGGTGTGATCTTAAGTGTGCCACTTGACTTTTATGGCCAAATGAGTTTAGACTCATGGCACAGGTCTTAAATTTATTTATGCATACTGAAGAATGATTTACAAATGTAGCTTGAAATGAAATAATTTAGAAGATCAAACCTGGCACTTTAAAAAACTCAGTACTTTATCTTCAATCCATTTAATAGATTTTCCCTGAAGTCCTTACACACGCTGTCGTAGCCGTGTAGCTTTGATTGCAACACTTTCTAAGATGGGAGTAGTCTGGTGAATACCAATTTGACTGCCTTAGCTTGAGAAGGTTTCAGATCTCTGTCATTTCTTCTTTAGGTGGTCTTAAAGCAACAACTTTTTTTATAAAAGCAAAGACCCAGTTCTTCAACTCGTCTGAATCTGGCTGGCCTAATTTCAGTAAGGCCAACAAAAAATTATATTCTCACTCCAAGCTTCAAGACCACAGAAAGGAAGGGTAAAATTTTAAATATTGTCTATTTGGTCTTCATGACTGAAAAAGGTGTAATTTATTCTGTCATAGGCTAGAATGTGATAAATATATCCCTTTATTTGTAGCATTTTTGTCCACACATTCTCAATTTCAAAGATGCAGTTTTGTCCTTGTGTCCAAGGCCACCTTTTTCTTAGTGATTAATGTCACTTTGCCTTTAGTGATTGTTATTGCTGGGTGAAATGGGTTCAGGTTTAGCCACACACTGAATTTTAATTCAGGTATGTTCTCTGTAGATAACTAATCTGCTATTAACAATTAATAGAATCACAGAATGTTTAGGCCTGGAAGATGATGGCAAGGAAAAGTTTTTGAAGATACTTTTCTTTTATCATGTTTTGACTCACTGTATAATAAAGATTAGATGCCAGATTATTAAATAAACTGTTGGACTTATTGGAGGATATTTCTATTTGCATCAGGCAATAAAAAAGCCAAAACTTAGTTTTAGGTTGTTCATTGGTTTGACATTTCTGTGCTTTCTAAAAGCTAACTGTAGAACAAATATAAAAATAATACTCTTTTATTAATTATAGGTAAATCTAGTTTACATGCAATTAATATCACACAAGCACCAAATGCAATTATATTTTCTAGCACATGCGTTTAATATCAGAAGTTATACAACATGTATTTAAAGGCCATTTTAATATAAAACTGGTTTAAATTACAAGTAACAGCGAAAAATTAACTGGTGAAGTGACATCAATGTGAAACCCAAAGGGTTGGACAAGTCATTAGCTGCTACAGAAATAAGGAATTTTCATGGCTGTTTTTCAGATGTGCAAGATTTCACTATTTAATGCTAATTTTTTCTATATTTTGTCTTAATAAAAGGGTAGTTTTCTTTGGTCAGAGTAACCATGTGGCTATACTTTATGAAAGCTGAATTACAGATTCTTAGCCGTGGCACAGCGTGTTGGATGCAGATGCAATTTAATGTGTATTCTGCTTCACTTCCTCTCTCATTATTGTGGTACCTGTTAAGCAGCCACTGTGGCCTTCTCTGAGGCAATATTTATCTTCAGCAACAAATAATACAACTTAGAATAATCTTTAGAAGAAGCTGTTGGCATATTGTATCAGTCAGCTGGTTCTGTCTGGAACATGAAGCTAATATTGCTTTTTAAATACGACAGTGTAGCAAAACAAGAACACTTAGCTTTAATTTAAAAGCAGTTGAGTGTTATTGGAGGGGAAAAGGAATATATATGTTTGTGATGTGATCACTTCCTTTGAGTTTCAAAGCATCTTGGCATAGCAGAGGATAGTGCCGAGAGGAATGCTGTGCAAGTCCCTGGGAATAGGATTCCTTGTCATTGGTTCTGATTTGAGCATCAGAATAAATAATTGTGTTGTAGGAATATGCAGGTCTTTCTGCTCTTTTGGCACCTAGATTTCTGCTGTTCCAGCCCCTGCTCATTGTGTGCATAGAATGGAAGAACTGTATCTGCTGTGTAGTTTGGTAGGAGTGATGCACATCACCCAGGCAAACAACCACTGTAAATCCTGTTGTGATACCTACAGAAACAATAGGTTCAGTGAGTGTGGACATACAGGCAGAATATTTGTGTAGATCCATACATTCACACAGATGTCACTGGGATTAAAAATACACTGCTAGTAAAAAAAAAAGTGTGTAATTTCTAGACATCAAAGCAATAACTCGGACAAATATACCTGCATAGAAAAGCTTCAAGAATTTGTTTTCTCAAACAATGGGTCTGATAAGGGATTAAAATTGAAACAAGAGTTCAAACTTTACAAGTATTTATGTTTGTGAAGTAGCATAACCATCAGACCCTCAGATTAAAAATTCTTTTCAAGGAATCTCAGTAGAATTGCAACTCCTTATTTCTGTGTAGCCAAGAGAAGAAAAATGTTTACTTTTTAATAACGTTTGTCTTTAAACTTCAGTCCTTTAAAATCTTTTGCTTCCTGCAACAGAGGAAACAAAAGGAGCACATAATAGACTTCCTGTTGCACAGGGAACAAAGCTGGATGTAACTTTTATCCTTGGCTTCTTTGTTGCTCTCCAAATCTTTCCCTCTTTGAACAATCTGCCACTACTCTGGGCCAGCAGGAGCTTTAGAAGAAGGTCATCTGCACTGTCTGCTATGTTTGGTGACAAGCTTTCTTAATTTCTAATGTACTGGAATGGAGATGACTCTTGTGTCCAGAAAGCCCAGCCATCATCATACTCTGGGGATGGGGCAGCAGTACAGATCTCATAGTATTGCTGCTGAGTGAGAAATGGTCATTTACTCCTCTGTTGTGGAGGCAGCTAAAACATGTACTATGTCTACCCTTAAAAGGTAAATTAAACTTCTGCTATCATTTCATGTAAGTACTGCCAAATAAATGACTTTGAGGAAAATTTTCATAATAATGTTTTATGTAGGTCACTTAAGTTATGCAGCTCACTGGAGAAAATGTGGAGCTCTCAGCCACAGTGAAGGGTCATCAGATGTTTATATAGTGGCAGGACTCAGGTGGGTCCTGGTATGCTATGCAAGTATGGAAAAGAGACAATGCTTGCCATAGTGTGTTTCCATTGCAATAAATCATACTTAAAGCTGAGTTACATCTCTGCAACATGCCAAGAGAAAACATTGGTTTGATTAATTTGGAGACATCGGGCAGATCTTTCTTCTCTTTAATTCAATCCTGCAAAATACTAACTTTAAGTGCTTTCTGGACTCCTGTCTTTCAGGTCTTCTCTCCAAAATCCATCTGTTCAAGGAAAAAATGACTTTGCATCGGTTAAAAGGTTCTCCTGCTTCTTCCAGTGGGCTCACTGACCTGTCTTTCCCCCTCTACCTTCTGTGTAGCAGGTGAGTTGTGGATTGATGGAGGTCACTGCCAAGGGAGGAAGCACGTGTACAACAGTTTTGAGGGTTGGTTTTTTTTTCTTTTGACAGACTCTTGTCTGATTCATTATACTTAGCTGATATTTCAACTGTTCTCATCCTGAAACATTGTTCCATTAATTTCCATTTTTAAAAGACAAAAGTGATTATAATTATTTCCTCAGACAAGTCATGAAAGCTGCTCTGAAGATATGGTAGCACATTATTAATCTAAGTGACTAGATAGGGAGGGGAGGCATCAAACACTGACAACTGTCTGTGTCTTCTATTGCAGTATATACAATTGTACTTCATTGTAATAGTTTTAAAATAGTGAATTTTTCTCTTAAAAAGAAAAAAAGGTAAAACCAGATAGTGCCCTTTTGGGACTTGTTGCCAGAGTAGGTTGGGCCTTTTCATACTGTCCTCTTTACTACAGAGCAACAATTACATGGGTTGCATTGAGTTTACATCTCCCTTCAAAATAGGGGGATAATACACAGAGCTGAAGTCAGATACATGAAAGTCTTTGGAAACACACAACTTCAACATTTATGGGGAAACCAGTAGGATAGGGAGTCTTAAATTAGATTTAAGTGCAGAGCTGAGTTTGACACCTTCCTTTAAGTATTATGTCCAACAAGGACAAAAATCCAGGTCACTGCCAACATAGGCTTGTTCTGCACTGGGGAACATTTACAGAACATTCCCACTATTGCAGCTCCACTGACATTAGTGATATGAGGAGCTGCAATATTCACAGCTCTTCAGCACTAGCAGCTGTTTCAGCACTGTGTTAATTAGATTGGCACTGAGCTGGTTTAATAGACATGATGCTCGTGACAGCTGCTGGGGTGCCATGTACACTAGGTCTGCCAGCACTGATAAAGCTGTAGTGGCATTGGTAGCTGTGGCAATTATTTGCAGAGTTCTCCACAGAAAGTAAAACGGAGATATGTGAGCTGAAGTTACAGTATGTATATGAATGCATATGTATGATTTAATCTATTATCTATTTTTCCCTAGCATCCTACTCACATTTATATGCCTTACTGGTCATTTGTGAAAAAACTGAAATCATGAATCATTTATCTTTGGTTTGATGTAGTCTTAGATGAGGGAAAAGGAAAATTTGATATTTAGCATCAAGGAGTGAAGTACAACATGTATGAGTAAAATAAGGTAAATAATTATCTCAATGTGCATTGTGGAATCTGAAGTGGTGATTAGTTGTGTACTGATTGTTAAATTACTTCAAAATATTTCCAGTGCTCAACACAAGTTGATTGTGCTGTTCTCATTCACATGTGTATGTGATACTTGCTTTCCACTTTGAAGCAAGATAGGTTTACATGAACCAAACATTTCTAAAGTACAAATTATAAAGGAAGAGAAAGAAATCTGTACATGAGAATGTTGGATCATTCATTTTTCATACAGTGTTTTGTCATTTGTCTTAAAATTTTAAACAGGTTGAAAGACTGTATTGAAATTAAAGTTTAATCTTTATTTCCGTTTTCCTTATTCCATATACTTGAAATACCATAGCTCTTGACTTTTTTTTTTTCCCTTTATTGGAAAATAGCTTGACCCATCTGTGAGGTTTCTAATAAACTCTTTGAAGAGTAGGGTAATTAAAAGAATACTGTTAGCTACACCGTTGTCCCCTTCCTGTTCCTTTCTAAAATAGTTACCTTAGAATCTTGGGATGAGATATTTCAGAAGTAGCCCATGGATGTCTTATTGAAATAATTTTGAGACAAGTTACTTGTACAAAAGTTGGTTCTGTGCATGCAAAAACATGTGAAGTACAGAATTGCAGTCTGCTTAAACCATCCAGTACTCCTAAGAATAGCTGAAAGTTCAGATGCTTTTCTACATATTTTGGATGTCAGCAACATGTTTGGTTTTAACTGTGTGAAGTACAGACAAAAGGCCCACTCTGCTTTGTATACCCATACAAAGGATTAAAGTCAATGACTGTCTCCTTTTCCAGAGAAATGCACACACATTCAAGCAAAATGAAATACTCATTTGCAGCTAAATTGCCCGTGGCAAACATTCAGAAGAACTCTACTGTTTGCTTGATAAATCATCTACCCAGCCCTGTGCATGCTTGGATCTAAGCATTGTTTTACTCAGCCCACACTCACATAGATTAGCGTTGAAAATCCAATAGTCTAAATTTGTGATATTTGAATATGAAAGAAAATATTGACCTGGTTGAACTGTTCTGTGTAGAATACCTGTCAATTCCTTTTTACTTCTCATATATGTATTTTTTTTCCTGAGGAAAGCTTACAGCTTTGAAAAATGTAATGTGAAAGTCGCATTTATTTGTTGTTTTGTTTACTTTCCTATTTTATATTTTATGCTCTAAATATAATAATGACTATTAGAAAACCTATGCCAGAGTAATGTAAAGGAAATACATGCAACTAAAGTTTACACTCAGTTTTGTGTCTTAGTAAGTATCTATGCTAGAAAGTAATAAAAGCAATTGTGAACTCCAGTCGTTTGAGACAGTAATAACATTGTAATGAAAGGTATTGAGAAAAACAATAGTTATCTGTGATATCAGATGACAAACAGATTTATTAAAAATCAATACAATTATTTTATTGGGCAAGGCTGTACTAGTGTGTACTTGATTCCTAGTTCCTAACTCTCTATAGAACTTCCAGCCTTCTTGTGAGGTAGACATGATAATGTTACTTATGACATGCTGTTCTTTGCCTTTTCTTGTAAACATCATCCTTGAATAACTAAAAATATTTCTATTCATATAAAGTAACCATAAAATATTCATGGTTGCCTTATGTATGGGGGGAAAAAAATGGGTATTTGACTTTTAATCTAAATCCTCCATTGAAATCAATAGTGAAAGTTTTATAGAATTAATAGTTTTAAGGTTTTCCATGGTTCAATAAAGACCAAAATTTTACAAACCTGTACAGTAGCAATGCAAACCCTGAATGACCTAAATTCTGTCATGCTTCACTCATTGTATGATATTTTGAATGTGAAAATAATTGAAGACTTCTATAAGCAGGGACTGTTTAATGGTTTTGCAGTGTATTGCTACCCCCCATTAGCTTGCATTATAATTAGTCCTTTTCTTCATCTCTAAGTCTATATTATTGTCCCAAGGGATTTCATAATTTTATTTCTATGAAAAGCTATAGTTTGTGACACTGAAAACCCTATTTTACCAGTATGATCAGATTCACAAGAGCAGAAGTTTGATATTATTGGTAGTGACACCTTTTTTTCATGGGCAAAGGAGGGTTCAAGCCTGACATTGCAGTTTTCCAGTGATTTATAGATCCTAGACATTACTGCTGAGAGAAGCATATGTATTAGAAGAACTGAAGTCGGCCACCTAACACTAGCTCTCAACAAGCATTGTCTAGAAGGTACTTCAGAGATGAGAGGGTCAATCCTGCCATCTCAACAATAAGTATGGCCACTTTTCTTCTTTTGTCTTTGTTCCTTTTTCCTTTCACACTTCTGACTTTCTAGCTTTGCTCCAGGAGTCTACTTGGTGTAGTCTGCTCTTGCTGATAAAAAGCTATAAAGTTGAAACTATTAGTTGGAGAGTGTATTTAAAAATGGTTGCCACCAGCAGTAAAGAATAAAGATCTCAGATACTAACACTCATAGTTTTATCTTCAGCAAACCCAGCAGGTAATACTGGAATGGATCCAGATTCTTAAACATAGCTCTCTAGTGCCACCTTACACGTCCTTGGCTATCTGAGGACCTTGCATGGCAAGTAAAGAAGCAGGATGTACTTCTGAAGGAGCTGCTGGAAGCCAGATGGGAGACCCCTATTAAATGACATACACCATAGTAAATAACCTGTGTTCCCCCTGCTAGAGGCATCATACAATGCCTGTCCCCCATTGAAATGCTTGAAACACTCATATGTTTAATTCATCATTTTTTCAGGGGAATCAAGAACAAAGTCTGTTCTTCTTCACACATCAGTGTCTGAAGATACTGTTATAAAGGACTTTTTGTTTTACCCAATCTGACCTCTAGCCAAACATCTCTAAGAGCATTAAGTCTTGCTTTCACCTTCTGTTACATATGTCTGTATGCAAACTGATAAATGAATTGCTACATACATTAAGTGCAGCTGTTAATCTGTCTGCAGAGATAGCACTGCTGTCATCCTTCAGTAACATACTAAATTTAATGCTTAATCTTTCCCCCAATATATTATAATTCTAGCCTCCAGCTAGATAGTTCTGCAGGTGGTGCCTTGGGAAATGTTTGCAGTTGGGAGATGGGGCTAGAATGACAGTGGAGAAGGAACAGTGCCATTCCTCTTCAGCTTTTGTCAGAATAGAAATATTAAGGCCATTTATTTCAAAAATTACTGGTAGTATGGATTTTTATGGGTTTGAGTGAAACTCTTCTGAAGGGATGATGCTCATTTCCTTGGGAGCACTCACCCAAGGGTCAACAAAGTATAGAATGGATGCAAGGTGCTTTATCCATCTGATGGTGCTTTTAACTCTCTTTCCTGTACTATTAAGGACTAATATTTAGTTTGCATCCAGTGTGACTAGACTTTTGTTTCCAGCAATAAGAACACATGGAACTAGAAAAACAGTGGAAAAGAATAGACTGAAAACAAAGAGTATAAAAATGTATTCACATAGAAATTACATTAACAACAGGATTTTGATAGGCAAAGGCAGAAAAATGGGAAGATTTCTGTAAATATAAAGTAATATAAAGTGGCTTTTTTGTTTGGTGTTGTTTTTTTGGGGTTTTATTGAAATCTTAAATCTGTTTGCATCAAATTGATACAGTGCCAATGCTTCAGCACAATTCTTTTTCTGAACTGGCAGCTGGTTTACTAAGTTTGATGGCCATCATACTGTATTAGCTGGAAAACTGGTGTAGTTCAGAAATTGGAATGGTCAGAGGTATTTGCAGGAAACTAGTGTTATCCAAGTTTTGTTGTTTACTATAGTAAGTGGAAGAATGAAAAAAAAAAGTATTAAAGGTCATTGTGCCCCATTGTTGACTCAGGTGACATGTTTGGAAGGCCCAATTTGATCACAAACTTGGAAGAATAAAGTATTCCTTTACTCCCTTACTTGTACATCATGAGATTTAGGAGGTGCACTTGTCAGTTCTGTGAGGCTTGTGGATCCTGCACAGGACAGGACCCTCCCCTGTGACACACTCATCACCCAACACTATATAAAATGCAAAGGTAAGAGAAGCTTCTGTGGACCTAAATCTGAAAAGGCTACACCTAAGGAGAGAAATGGAGGCAGGGGGTTTGTTTAATGGAGGGAGAATCCAGCGAGTCTTCATTCTCCATGAGATACTTAATTTACCCCTGGATTCTAGTGACCAGTTGCAGTCCTGAGCATGGCATGTTATAAGCATGGTGGAAGGATTAAAGGGCAGTATGTGGAAGATTTCACAAGGCTTCAGAGAATGCCTGACTCCTTAAAATCCTTTGAGGGAAATCAGTATCGTACACAAAGGGAAGCAGTAGTTCTCTGCAGTTCACATCATCTACAAAACTTTCCTGCCTTTTGGAAGGGAGGAGTTTTTATTGAGCTTCTGCAGCCAAATTCTTAGTAAGCTACAAGTATTTAGTACTTTTGGTGGGCTTTGATCTTCAGGAAATTATTCAAGTCAATGCCAAACTGTCATATTTTTAAACTTTTAAAAAAGCTGTTATGATTAGAATAAGGGTACAAAATAGAAATACACATGTGTGTACTATATATCACTGTATGTAGAAAATATATTATCTCATACTATCCACTAGATGGACTCATGAACAGAGGGTTCAGAATCAAAACTCAGACTCCTGTTAAAGAGAAATATCTGATGTTAAGCTGCTGCTGGAGTCTGGCTCACAGCAGCAGAGGTGGGGAAAGGAGCTTCTGCACCTGCGTGTTCTGTCAGCACAAGAACTAACTCTAATTTGATAGGATCTGACTGGCTCCCGATGCTCTCTTTAGTGATGGTGTAGACAAGACTGGAGTATATCCAGAATCTTACTGATTTCTGAATATACAAAGCATTATTTGAGTGCTTGAGGTAATTTAAATTGGATGGATATGCACTCAGAGTACATGTAAGGGTTCCATATGGCTGTAAAAAATGGGAAAGGTATGTGCTGAAATGCACTAATAATTAGCTTTAGCAGACAATTGAGTATTCTGCTTGAAATAACAGGCTTATTGACAATCATTGTCTTCAATTACTTTTTTTTTTTTAACAAACTAAATTATTATTGTTCTCTGTATTGGTTTGTTTCCTTAACAGTACCATCTGCTTTTCACTTTAGTTCTGTATTTGCTAAATGGTGCAGTATTTTCTCAACCTGTAAAATCCGACCAGCTAGCAAGGGCATAAGCTGTAACCATTTCATTAAAATAATTTTTAAATCACCTTGAACATACAGCTGTAGTTATGCCTGCAGTAAGCGATAGAAATGACCTTCAGAGAACATGCTTGTGTTTTGAGCTAGCATAGGGCTGTCAGAGTATCCCTGTGTTATCTTCTTACTCAGTCCTGACATCAGAAACAAGTGGAAGAACAGTAAAAAAATAAGAAATTGGAAAAAGATATCAGCAAAGCTTTGTGACTAATACCCAGTCTTATTCCAACTTCTATTTCATGCAGTGTAGAAGCTGAAGTATTCTTTGGCAGCTGTAACGACACTGGGGCTTGGTGAAGGTCCTGGGATACTTGAGTGTAAAACTGATTGGAGAATATACTATGGCACGACCTGATGCTTGATAAAATAATCAATGAAGTCAGTGGGCAAGATGTCCCAATAGTAACAAGTAATACAAGACAGAAAGCAGATGTACCTTAGTGCTGTGAAAGTAAACTTAATGGAAATAGTGAATGCTGCAAAGGAAAATAAACGTGTGTTCCTACTACAGCCATTTAATCTCCACAGCTGACTTCAGTTTATTAAAGAGCAGCACCCTAAATACTTTCTGGGAAGTGCATTAAACTTAAGAGCTATTCTTTCAAAAACCAGTATAAGGCCAAGTTGATCTTTTTTCTTTTCTTTTTTTTTTCTTTTTTTTTTTTTATCTGCAATTTTCTATGGATCCATCCTTCTATAAGTATTTTGGGATAATTTTGTGACTAGATTGACAGTACAATATGTGCTATATAAGTAAAAGTTGGTAGAATGATACAGGCGTAGGACTGAAAAGAACTTCATGAAATCAAGACATCCAGTGTGTGAATATTTTTCCTGATGAATTTTCCATTCTTAGTGCTATGAATGGCTATAGCATTCTTAGAAACTGCCAAAGACATTGATCCTGGGACTTCCCCAGGCAATCTGTGACAGTAGTTCATTATCTTGATCAGTGAAAGATGATTTATTTTTTAATCAAAACCCCTTTCCTGTATCCTGTGTCTTTTTTTTAATCAATATTTGCTTCTTGTCCCTTTTCACTGTGAACACAAAGATCAAGATTGTTTTCTCCTTCTTTCCTGCAGTTTTTTGTGCCATTGAAAGTAATAACATGTTCCTCTTTTTTTACCTCCTTCTATTCTCCAGCCTGATTCAAATGATCATGACAGGTCTAGAGGAAGGAATCTTATATTTCAATCTAAGCCTAATATTAGTAGATACATCAAGTGGATTTGAGAGGCCAACTTCATTAGATTTTGAAATGAAATTGGGATTCACTGTTCCTTCCAGCCGTGGATGACTGATCACTCTCCACATAAAATCAGCCTGTTGCTATGGCCTTCTGTGGGATTTTTTTGCTGCAGTGATGATAAAATATTATAAACTAAAGAAACAAAGACATGCTTAAGAAACCACAAGAGAAAATGAGAAGTTTTTTGTGAGATTGTATTTTCTACATAGTCTTTCAAAAGTGAAGAATCAACAGTGAGAAGATGTGGCTGTAAGGTAGGGAGTATGGAGTAAGGAGGACAAAGGTCAAACTGGTTTAACTGGTTCAGCTGAAGGTAGAGGTTTGAGGAACAAGTCTTTTTGCAACTCAGCTAACAAATACTGAGTAAAACTAGCCTCTTAAAAATTTATTTGTCATGGAAATATACCTCAAGATCTGAGTTGCCTAGAGTAACAGCAGTAACCTGTATAAGGGAGTTTTGTGTCTGTGGCAGTTGGCTAGTATCTGTCATATTGTTTCTCTGTACAACCTGGTGTTTGTAGGGGTGTGGTGTGCTGGTCACATCAATTAATAATCCATGAGTTAGCATCCCTCTGTGAAACTGAGACAAGTCAAATGCAACAGTATTTTTAAGCACTTTAATTTCTCTCATTAGCCCTTCTCTCTTTCTAGTCCTGCTTATGTCAGGTTGCAACCACACATTTTTACTTAAAGAAAACTGCAACCTCAAGTAGTTACATGAATTACACTTACGTTACTATAAGTATTTACACCACTGGGAAACATACAAATTATTAGAAAATGTGTGATGATTCAAGAGAGGGTAACATTCCAAATGTGGCACTCTTCCCACCTCACACCCCCACTGTCTGATGCTTTCCTTGGTTGCAAGTCTGTCCTTGAATGTCAAGAAAGCAGTGAGCACTAGGGAGTGGCAGTAACTGTAGTTCACTGCACTCATATCATTAAAGAATACATCAGCTGTGACAATTTAGCAGCTGTAACAAAACAACCATATTTGCATTTCTAGAGTTCCTGCACTTTTACAGAAAGATGGTAAGTGGATTTCTGCCCTTGCTTGTGCAAGGGGACTGGGCACAGAAATATGCACATTCAGCTGAATTAATAACATGATAAACTGGCATGCATTTTCTTAATTTGTACCTCCTGTAAAAGTTGTTATTAAATATTCTTCATTGCTTTTAAAAGATCTAAAGACATTTCTCTTGTAGAGCATTCTGCTACTTGCTCTCAACTGAAAAAAACATTTGGCTCAATACATGCCTAGTCATATATACAAGTGCATTGTATTTACTCCTGAATAGAAGTTTTAAAATTGATGGCCCTGAGTGAGCTGCTCTTGAATGCATAATGCTGTTCTGTATGCCTGAATTGATGCTTCACTCATTAGTCGTACAGAGCACTGAGGAAACTTGCATATGTATCATGCCACTAGAAAAAAAAACCCATCAAAAAACTAACACACAAAACACAAGCACTCGATTGCTTGCTTTGCTAAGGTTTTTCCTGTAAAGGCTTTAATAAATCCTTGTTATGTGCTGAATGAGCTATTTTCTTTAGACATAAAACTAAATCTGAAAAATCCAAAAAGGGTGATTTATAAAAAATTAACCTCAAAGGACTCGGGGAAAATAATTGTCAGGGTCTCAGAAATACTTAATGAATTCTGGAAGATTCCTAGGCATTACTTCTAGCCCAGGACTAGGCCACTGAATTCTTGAAGTCTAACCACCTGTAATAAATTAATACATTTTTATTGACAAGCATTGGCTAATTGAGCCGTGTTTAAATTAAATATAATATTGCTACTTACAGATTTGTTTTGGTACATGTGAATTGTTGGGTGAATCTTCCTATTGCTATGACTGTACTCTGTAATTATGGGTTTTATGGTGCAGTGGGTCTCCTGAGCTCAAAACTTTGGAAAGACAAACTAATAATACAGATACCTACATCCCAAAGTCTGGCTATAAGTTTTAAAAAATTTTCTGTCTCTGTTAAAAACCTGCAGGTTTTAGGGGGAAAACTATCAATAGAAAGACCCCCAGTGTTCTCAAATAGGAAAGAACCATACTCTTTCAGAACACTTCAATAGAAGTACATGCTTGACCTGTGGACTTACCAGGCAGTGGAGTTTCCAGAGGATGAGACAAAGCACTCAAGTGCCATATAGATGTCAATGTTTTTATGGTAGGCAAAGCTCTGTTTCAGGCATATGTATTAACCAAATAAACTTGACTGCCTGAATATCCTGTTCAGTCATCTGAAACTGGATGTAATTTATATTTTCTTTTGTTTTCTTATAAGTAGAAAACTTTTTATGTGGTGAAGTGCAATGCTGTATATTTGTCTGAAAAGAGAAGCAAATAAGGTGTGGAGGAGCATTAATTGCTTGCAATGCTAAGTGTTTAAATTGTGTAATATTGTACATTGTCACAGTTTGCTCAGGCGTTTTCCTCTGGTATACAAACTAATAAAGATGCTCATGTTTCTGCCTCACTTTAAAAGAAAATAATTTTCCAGTGAGTTGATAAAGAATTAAGAGACTTTTCTTAATTCATTTTTTCTTCTGTGAGCTGAATTTGTGATCTTCTGTTTATGATTACTTTGGGCTGATAATTATACTGCAGTTTGGCAGGAAACTTCTCAAATTGAAGTAAAAGAATGCCACTCTTTCTGAGGCTTTTGACAGCACGAATATAGGTAAGAGTAGATAAGGCAGCCAACAGTCAAGGCTCCTTCTTCTTATGGCAGTTTTTTGAATAAGAACTGAAAAGTCTTGATAGGTGATACAGCAGAAAAAAAAAAAAAATCATTACTGGGGGCTGTTTACATTTCCTTATACACTGCCAGAGCTAACCTCATGGTGGTGAGTATCCACCCTCCACAGTGCTCTCTGAATCACACACGTTTTGGATTTCCACAATGTTTGGATTTAACTCATTTAGCTGCAGATCCATAGTCCATGTTTAGTCATTCTCAATTTACTCTGAACAGTTTTCTGTAAAGAGTAGTTTATTTCCAGCCTGGCTCTACCTTCGTTCTATGGCCCTTTCAAGAGCTTTTAAAAATAGGATGTGTATGTATTTATGCAGGCCCTGTTGTCTCTAATTTAAACAACTGAATATCTCATGTCACTTAGAGTACAGCTGCTCATTTCTGTTTCAGTCAACCAGGCAGAATAATATCTTGTAAGCTGAAAGTAGGTACATTAGTGAATGTTTTGGGAGCTGTTTAATACTGTTCATGATTTTCACTAATATGTCTAGCTTAAGTGTTTCTGTTCTTGTTTCAGCATTGCAGTGGTTGTTTCAGGATGAACTACACTAAGTCAACTGAATGATCTAAGTCTTATTTTTTAAACAGATGTATGCTGTACTAGCTATAAATTGTTGTGGTGCAAGTGTGAAACAATATTTCAAACCCTTTAAATTTCTAACTAGTTAGAAAAATCTTTGCTTTTCAGCTGTGTATTTTTCCTTTTTCTCTCAACTGTCACCTCTGTTGCAGCTTCCATGAAGTCCTCCTTATTGCAGAAACATCCATTCAGTGGTGTAAGGGTAAGATTCAACTTTGGAGAAGTAATCAGCACAGTACCATATGCTACATGGGAACTGCTGGCTCAATATACATGAAGCAGCTATACAGAGGCAGTAGCATCACTGTTAAGTGCTATGGAAGTGGTATCAGTACCAACCACTCTGAATGCTCTGGAGTAAACCATGATGGGATACCCTCAGCAAATCAACAACTGCTGAGTTACAGAACCTAAGTCTTATGAAATTGAAGCTTCTAGGAGGTGTTTATTTGCTTATTTGGTTTTAATGATAGACACCTCATGAGTATCTTTATCCTACTCAACCTTAATAACTGTTTTATCTGGCCACAATTTAGACTGTCAGCGTTCTGCACTCTTTGCAAGAGTTTATTTTGGAAATTCATTTTAGCATTTTTATAAACATCTGCATCACTGTTTAATAAATTACTCATTGTACCTTAAAGCAAAATGTTAATGCCTGGAATAGTACCTCAGTAGAGTAACTAAGTGAATGAATAATACATGTTTGTTTCATAGTAAGCACAAGGAAATGCTGCTTCCTTTCACTTTCAGTGTACTGGATGTCCAATTATTGTAGAATTAAATTCAGCTTACGTGACAGGTGAATGACATTCCTGCATTGCTGTTCCAGGTCAACTACTCAAGCACATTAAATATTTTGTACAACCAAATTTAAAGCAGAAGCAGTGCAGGCAGCTAATTTAGTGCATGTCATGAGACAAAATGGCTTCTGTCTCAGTTTCTTCTACCATGGATAGGCATGATACACTTTTGACATGTATAGGAACTAAGACACAGTAAGCCAGTGAAGATCCTTAATTAGAGTAATCACAACAATGAATAACTGTTGAGCACTGGAGTTGTGATGGTTAGAATGAGCAAAGTTTAATCTCTTCAATTGTATAATTTTTGTCTTTTTTTGTGTTTAAGTGTGATGACACCCATTTGTCAACTGACAAGAAGTCCCATACCAAATTTGCAATTCTAAAAGACTGAGCTCTGTGAATCATTCTGGAAGAGATGTGTAGGAAGTCAATCTCAAGGGAAGGAAATATTCCTCTAAGCAAATTGATATAGCCTATCCCTCACTGCTGCTCTAAAAAGAGTATTGGGGAAGTTATTTTTGTTTGAAATGATGGAACTTGTGATTTTAAAATATTGTACGGGAATTCACAAAGCTGTAATAATTAACTCTTAAACTGCTCTTATTTTGGGGAGATCATTTTTCATGTGATATTCCAATTAATATTTACTACATGGAAGGATGTTGTAGAACCATTGTATTTTTTATAATGTACTATATTCTGTGCACGGAAGAGCACAACTACTAAAAAAGGTGCTTAGTATCTTAAGCAAATAAAATGCACATATTGAAGTTTGTGTTAATTTTATATTGGAAGTAAAATAAAAGTAAAATGTAAGCAAATTACAGGATTCAAATACATATTGTTTTTCTGGAGAATATGGCATTAGTAAGCTGGTAGAGGGAAAAAGAGTATACTTTCTGTAGCTGCCATCTGGTAGCTATATAAGACAGTTGTGATGGTCAAGCAGGTGGTGATTAACCATGATTCAAAACGATGTTTCACAGCAGCCATCCACAGCAGGGAATGAATCGTGGCATCCAGCAATATTCTGCTGGAATTCACGTGCTGAGAAGGTGAGGTGACACACAAGTGCTGTGGGCAGGAGGGGCTGGGAGCACAAAGGTGGTTCTTTGTAAATTGTCATTATCTGATTTTGTAGGGCTGTCCAAAGAATTGTAGGAGGATGTTTATGTTTCATTGAGACTTACATAGATGGTTCTAGAAGTCTGAATATATTATTAAATGTAATTATACAGGTAGTCCATTATTCTTCAGTGTCAGAATCATTCACTGTAAAAGAAACAGTCATGCAGAATAGAAGTACAAGTCCAAGTCCTCTTCAAATTGTTTCTTTTTGGAACCTGCAGCAAGAGAGGTGCAATTAAGAAAATTCCTGAGAAAAGGATAATCCAGATAAACCACAGATCTGTTAGTTCTCGTCCCAGTACTTAGATTTTAGAATAATTCATAAAAGTAAACAAGATGCAAAGATAAATGCAGGCTGGAACACAATTCTGCATTCTTAGAAAAGCAGAATTAATGAGCCTGGCTTTCTTTTGTGCAACAGAATTTGCTGAAAAAAAAATCTGACTGAAAATGAGGAGACCATTTGGGATGGAGAACATGGATTTTACTCATATTTTGAACTTGCATATGTGAAGTGAAATATTAGTTCACTCCTGCACTGCAAATTAATTTGGAATTATGTTTAAATTTGGCTGTCCATGTAAAAGAACAGTTAATGTGAAGTGGAGCAGGCAAAGAACAGCAGAATTATTATAGAAAGGAAATAATATCATGCAAGAGAGTAAACAAGCTTTGCGTGTTTGATTTAGCAAAACAGAGATGGAAGGAGGGATATGACTCTAATTTATAAATGTGTCAAGGGAAATACCAGGGTGGTAGAAGAGCTATTTAAGCTGACACTGTCTTTGAACATAGAAATGTTCTTATAAAACTGTCTATAAATTTGATTATAAAACGTTTTTGAAATGTGAAGTTTTGCATTTCTTAAGTACAAGAGGTAATGTGCACAAACTGAAATACAGAAAGTTCCATTCAAACAAAAGGGGAAAAGAAAATACTGTCAATCTTAGCAAATACCTTTCTACTTACCCAGTTCTGTATATTTACCAAAATAATACACCTGTACTCAGAAATATGTCACATGGTTCTGATTATTTAAGCACACTAATGCTCTTTTTTTTTTCAATAGTCTGCTATAGTTCAAAGCAAAACATTTCCAAACATACAGCTCCCTTTTATGTCAGAGACAACTGATACTGAAGCCTGTTGTCATATCTGTAGAGATCAGCCAAAATAAGTAATATCTGTTTCTTCAATGTCATGGAATTTGATTCACAAACAATCCTGTGGGCTATTTGTAACTAGACTTGACCACGTTAGAGATGTTCAAAGGCCTTATGCTTAGTTTGATTTAAAAAAATAAAATTCATTTCAGTTCAACAATAGGGGATGGTGGTCCTTGAGTAGACCTTAGGTCTGAGAAGTTTTTGTTGTACTAGTGCATCTGTGAATCAGTGGAGGTGTAATCTGCTAGTCCAAGACTCTGTTAAATCTTCAATTCTTAAATTAATACCGTTGCAGGAAGGACAACCTTCAAGAAACCTAGTCTTTTACCATTTTTGTAAGGAATAAATTATAAGCAACCATCCTCATTTCATGTTTTTCTGTTACCTAGATCTTGTTGCACCCATGCTCCCATATATGTCGATCCCATCAAGCATGTTGTGAAGAAGGACAGTAGTTCCTCTGCTGATGCTCTGGGAGCTGTTGTATGGGTGATGGTTTGTATCAGGCTGAAATGAATTTGTCAGGGGCTTATGAGAAGGTTAAGTGGAGGACAAATTACCACTGTTGTTCTACAGCAGCAGTTAACACTGATCTTTATAGCATCTTTATGGCAAAATAATATGCGTTCTGGCGTTGCACTTAAGGGATGCTGCATGGCAAGTGATAAAAGTTATGAATTACTTCTATCAGGCTTCATTTTTTCCTGCTTTTTAGTTATTATTACAAAGCCTGTTGTAATTATCCATTTGGCAGTTCTCCTTGTCAATCATCTGCTGATTCATAAGCCAGTCAAACAGTATATTACACATTGGATCAGCTGAGAGGACTTCATGGCACAGCTCCCATCATTTAATTCACTTTCTCCAGGATATCCCAATAGAATCAGCACTATCCACATTGTTCCTGGACCAGTCTTGTTTCCTTGCTTGTACTCACAGCTGTGGCACCTGTACAGAAAACAGAGAGACAATTGTGCTACCTTTGGCATTACTTTTTCATGTCAAGAAATGTAAGTCAGGTACCAATTTTGCAGTTGTTTTGGGGATATCTATATTTGTGTGAAAACCTGCTGTTTCAGCTTGAGGACATTTAGTTACCTTTGCTTCCTGTGGTTTTGTAGCCTTTGCTTATTAGGGGGCCTGCTTCACTGCAGATAGCAGCAGACAGGTGTAAATTACAACATCAGGGCCAGGAAGAACTTTGTTTGTATTTTTCTGAGCAAGAAAAAGCTAGAAAAATTTGCTGAGCACAAGCTACTGGCACACCAAAGTTTCTTCCTCAGTAACTTTGTCTCCTTGGTGCACTTCTCTGCTGCAGCTTTTCTCTTTGTGTGGCTTTTTATGTTTCCACCTTTGACCAGTCTTGCTGTGTGTATTAAGTCCTCCCAAGTTATTAACCACTGACAAGATAAACAATGCATGCTGCTGAGGTCTAGATCCAGGCTAAAAAAGAATTATTTTTTCACATATTACTAGGTAGAGATGTCATTATGTTTTTCTTTCCCAGAAAGGAAATCTAAACAACCCTTAATACTATAACTATGTATGGAAGTGAAAGCTTGGAAGAAAAACATGGAAGGAATCATTCCAATATTTATCAGTATGGGAAGATGAAGAAGTACTGCAAGGTAAGCTAATTGTGTATCATATAACATATACTATTGCAGATAACTTTAAGATGTGCTGCAGGAAGAATTAGAAGGTAAAGAATATTCATAGCAGCTAGTTGTCAGTCTTTATGAGATGAATCAGTTCTCAGTTGTCAGATCTTTTTGGAACCTACACCTTCCCTAGGAGGTCCCTTTACATCTGCTCTCCCGTTAGAACTTCAGGCTGTCTCAAACCTGAAGCAAAATCCAATCCTAATTAGAGATAAATGATGCCTCTAGGCCCAGGCTAAGCCCTTAGCACAACCTTCTTGCCCTTTCCCTTAACAAGGAATTTCTCAATGGAGAACTCCTTTTGGCAGCCTGTGCCTTCCATTGGCAGCCTTAGCAAAAGCCTCTGTATTCAAGCTAAATGAAGAAGTTCTCAGAGAACAGAAATTATTTCAGTTTACCCTTGTTTTGGCAATGCCATTTCAGCCCCACCCTAACTGGAGCTTTACAAAATGCCTCTCACTCAAAATAAACCAAATTAGTATTTGGGCTGGGCTTGAAAGAGAGCAGAAGCTTGGAGGTCCACTTGGCTTGGGTTACAGAGGGGCTTATAAGGGGTGGAGTAGACTAAAGAAAGAGATGTCACCTGAATAAATCTTAATGTAGGTCAGGTCCTTGATTTTACACTCAATCCCTTGCCTGTTGTTAGGGCTAGGCTTATGATTAGTTCTGAGACACATTATAGAACTTCAGTTGGGAATGGAGCTGGAAATCACAGGCTGCAGACACATTTCTCCCATGAAAACTTGTTCTCCTTTGGCAGTCTCTTTACAATCTTTCTACCTGAAGCTCTGCACTTTGTTGCTCTTTGTCACTTAGCACTAGCCCCTCAAAAATGACCCTGAGGAAAGAGATCTACAGGGAGAGTGCTCTCAGACTTAATTTTTCTATCAAGAAAAGTGCTCTTTGAGGAATATTTGACTTGCCTCTTTCCAACCATTCATGCCCATGGTTGTCTTGTGAAATGGGCACTTCTACAGGGCTTATAGTAGTAGTTGTAACGTGTGTTTGTACCAGCTGAGCACCACTGGGCTGTGTGCCACAGTAAGTCACTTCAAGCCAACGGAGCTATAGGGCTCAGCCTAGTGATGGACCTCCATCTGTTCCATGTTATAGTCTGTGAAGAAAATCTTGTAGTACATTTAATAATTTTGGTTTACATTACATTGTTACTGAAGAGGTTTGTCGTGGAACTGTGTGAATGCAGAGTTGGCAGAAGCTGTTATTATAGTTGCCTTTTCTGAGGAGGAGGAAGTTACCTAAGAGATTCTCTGCTCTGATACTTTATTATTCAAAGTGCAGCTCCTTTTGTACTTAGTCATTAACCTATATACACATAAGCAGCCACTTACACAGTGACACAGATCCTGTTATAATTTGTCACTTCTGTTGGTGTGCTGGAACTTTGCCCTGTCTCTTGCATTTCCCTTTAATTAATACAGATTTTCAGTTTAATACAGTTCATAACTTTTTATCAAAGCTTTCACAGAGAAACCTGAGAGGTTTAGTGTTTTCTTTTACATTTTAACAGATCTAATTTCAGTGCATGTGATAAAGGTTAATTAATGATTTTTTTTTAAAGTAAATTGTAGGAATATATTTTTACAAATTATAAATTTAATGAGAGCTTATTTACTGACCACTTATTGGGGTAGAAATTAAGAGATGTTACACTGTTTCGTGTCTGAAGTTTGTTTAAATATGTAGCCGCCTCTTGCAAAATTATATTTCAAGATTCTTTTCACAGTTATTTGTTTGTTAATAAAATAATTAAGAATCAAGTTTAGGATATTATCCAGGAATAATAATAAAAAATAGAATGAGTTTGACTAGGGGAAGGAAGAATGCTTAGCCAGAACTTACACACAACTTATGAAATCAGGAAAACTCTATGTATAATTTTCCATGCTTTATTAATTTTTACATACTTTAGTTTTGCATAACAGTCACTGAAACTGAAGAAGTGTCAGAATCTCATGCAGAAAGATGTTCTTACTTTATTTGCTTTACCTGTACAGATAGAAAATGCTGAAAATTTTGGTAGGATGTGTTTTATTTCCTACTTTTTCTCTGTTTTCAATCAAGGGTGTGAAAACAAAATAGCTAACTTGTAAAATAGCTTCTTTTTGTTGTTATTTTTCCTTTTACAAGTCAAAGAACATCTGAAAATGGAAGTTTTAATATCTGTAGAAAAATGACAACACTCAGACACACTATGCAAACCATTTTAGCATTAAAATTAAAGTAGTGGGTGTTAACTCCACACTGTAGTAGTAGGTGTTAATGCTATGCTGTATCTGAAAATAAAACATCACTGGAAAATCAAGGTCATTTCATGAGACAATGCTGTTTAAGGCTGTCCTTTTTTTTTTTTTTTTTTTTTGATTACTCTGTTTAGCTGTAGTGAAGGTAACAGCATTAACTTTAGATTAACATTTCCAGGGTTAACACTCCATTGATATGAATGGAGAAATTCACATTCATATTGAGCCCTCTAGGTATGGCAGGACTAACAGGTTGTGCATATCAAGGTTGCAGAATGATGCAAGGCTAGATGGACTGGCTTAAAATCTCAGCAGTTCTGCTTTTTTGCCACATGCCTATCAGCAAATTTTTTTACAGGACATCTGGGCTGTATCACACTGCTTTTTCTAACGCTGGAAAAGTGACAGACAGGGGATTAGCATTTTCCTCCCACTGGAAAACTCTCCATTGCTACAATAGGTCATAATTAAGTCAAAATGGCATTCTTCCTCTCTCTCCAGGAAGAAACTGATATCTTGGCTCCTGTGTTCACTGCTTGTTCAGGTGAATGGGTCTGTAAACTGCTCAGAGTAGCCACTGGGCATTGATGCATTCTATTCTCTGTGGTGTTGGAGCCAAATAGATTCCTATGGCCTGAAGTTTGCATAAACTCAGTTTACAGATTGTTGCAAGAGGTTGGTGCTATGAAGTTTTACAGAATAGTGGCAAAAGCTATTGAACATGTGCTCTTATTTCAGTGCTGTAACTGAGACTGTGAATCAAATTCTTATGTTAGCATGAATAAAGCAGTATGTGTAATAAGAAATATTTGTAGAAATATGCCTTTAATTCATGTAAAAACATTTGAGAAGTATACAGAAAGTATTTAAGAACTACCTAAGCTCCAAATCCAAAGTTCTTTTTGGAAAAGGCCTGAGCACTGCAATGTATATATATTTTCCAAGTAAAGCATAAGAAGTGTTGAAATGTACAGTTTGAAGGTAACAAAAAAGAACAGGAAAAGACCCAAATATTAGAAATTCAGATGAAACTACAGATATTTAGCAATGAAGGTTACTAAACTGTGGAATGGCTTATCTACTGATGTGATAAATTACCAATTACTTCTAATCTTGAAAAAGAGTTAGATCAGTCTTTGACTGAAATATTTTTATACATCCTCCTGTATGTGAAAATTAATAGTTATTAATATATGAAAATTATATTCTTTCCATCAAGTC
>JAOEGS010004471.1:80148-108496 GCA_025447755.1 Corythornis vintsioides | reverse complement strand
CCATCAAGGCAGATTGTGAACCACCTCATGAAGAGCAATGGCACATTACTTACATGTGCATCACTTCTCCTTTTAAAAATAGTATATCTGAATCTAAACAGAATTGTGCTAAATTGTTTGCCAAATCCCAGTATGGGATATGTCTTCTTAGAAGAAGTAAAATTTAAACTGTAACAAGTAGTTTTATCATGTGGAAAAATGTACTTCCTTTTAAACTGACAAGTATGGTCCTGTGTGGTCATGAATGCTGAAGAGGATTCCCTCTTTACAGAGTGCAGTAATTCATTTTAACATTACCATTTCAGCTTTTCTTCAGCAGTCTTTTCAGTTCAGTTATAAAATCAGTCACAAGTTAAACTCTCAGTGCAACAGCTGAGTTTTACCTTCTGTTTTCCTGACTGCTTCCATTCTCATTTGGCATCTCACCTTTAATTGGTGGTCTCTTTTTCACTTGGCCATTTCACTATTCTGTGACTGAACCTTTCTTTTTATGTATGATGGTTATTGTGCACCTTTTTGCTTTAGTGATACTCCAATCACAGTAAAGATCGGCTAAAAATAAGTATTTTTTTTTCTTTTCCAATACCCACTCATTTTCTTCTTTTCCTAATCTGATTTTTTTTTTTTTAAATACATATATGTAGAGAGATATGTGGCTGATTATGCCTCTTGTAAGTCATTGATAAACTCCAGTCAGAAGAGTGGGGGCACTTTATGCTCATGAAGCTAAGCTTGTTTTACCGTTTCTTGAGTTTTTTTACATGTTGTCTGACAATCCAAGGCTTCTTTCTGAGATCTGTCCTTGTGAATCCTATTTCAGGATTAAGTTTGTTATGCTGTATTTGGATATTCCTGGAAAGTACTTTTGAGATACATTTTAGAATCAACTGACAAAACACATATGCATTTTTTTTTACACTTTATGCAGCATTAGATACTAAATGTGGCAGAGACGTTTCTAACAGGCTTGAATTCAAACAGTGTCTGCTTTTGG
This sequence comes from Corythornis vintsioides, assembly GCA_025447755.1. Classification (NCBI taxonomy): domain Eukaryota; kingdom Metazoa; phylum Chordata; class Aves; order Coraciiformes; family Alcedinidae; genus Corythornis; species Corythornis vintsioides. The sequence goes on along the minus strand of JAOEGS010004471.1, from coordinate 107,502 downwards.
CTTTTTTACCATGAACGTTCCATTTAGATACAAAGCAAAAGACACAATAAGAAGTTTCTGTTAGATTCCAGAAGTGAAAGTAATGAGTTTCACTTAAACCTTGGACATTTTGCTTAAACCTTGGATGTTTTGCTTAGAATTTATATTTGAGTCACCAAAATCTCATTAACTCTTCTCAAGCTTCAGTGTTGCAGTCTGGAGATGATCCATAAAATGGCTTCTTGGCATTTTGTTTAATCTGAGCAAGGCAAAAAATACTAAGGTACCAGTGAAGAAAGAGACCAGTGGCCTTCTGCTCAAGCATGAGAAAGGCCTGACATTGCAAATATGAGTTTTCACATTTCTTGAAGTCAGATACCTTCACTAGGAGACTTCATGGGTTGGTTTTTTTTAGTTTGATTCTGACAGTTTCAGACCTCTCATTTTGTGGTATTAAGGAGCATGTGCATCACCCACAACCTGTCTGAGAAGACTGGCTCTCAGCTCACACCCCCCACCAGATTACCTCGTGGGAGATCACCCCAGGGTATGTTTCTTAGGAGATCTTGACCTGTTTTGCTTTCCAGCTTCACATATGTGAGGGAGGTACCGTGGCCATGTAAATCTGCTGTGCTGCCTGGGAGACAGTTCAAACACATAGAACAACATTCACAGATGCATCTAGACAGACAATTACTGAGTCTAACTTGAGCAGTAACATACTTTCACACTTGAATGTAGCAGAGATCTAGGTCCCCAGGAGAAGAAATGGAACATATTGCAGATGATCTGACAGAAAATTTACAATGCCTTTTTTTTACTTAAGTTTCTCAATGTTTCTCAAACACATTTCAATCTCAGTTATGAGATATCATTAATTAAATAACCTAAAATATTTTCCTTTTTTTTTTTTTTTTTTAAATGGAAGGTTGTCAAGTTTAAACAATTCTTGTCTTTCTGCATGCATGAGGGTCCATAAATGGACAGTGCTTTTGTTAATTCAACTCATAAGACGGTTTTGTATAAACCAGTTTTATTCCCATTGAAATCCATTAGATGTTTGCTGTCGAGTTTCATGACTTGAGGGTCAGACACATTTAAACAAATGTTTTTTCAATAAGCACTTGAGGAGGAGGAAGCAGTACTGAATTGAAGCATGCTTTAGGCACTGGTGCTCCAGCCATAGGTTTCTGTTACTGCAGCTCAGTCCCTGAGAAGCCCTTACAGACTGGTAGGTATCTCTCAGGACTGTCATCTGCAGAACAGGGGTATGCACTGGTAAGTAGATTTCTATTTTAAAGGTATTGAGGGTAGGACTCATGTGTGGAAATAATTCCATAAATCAACTCTAAAAATCCAGTTACAGACTACAGAGTTACTGACTTAGCAGTTTTATCAAAAACATTGATTCTTGAGAGTTTTAAGGATAATTTGCTTAAATCAAGGTTACCTTAATTATGGAAACTTGATTAATTACTGCAGTGTTCTGGCTTTTTTGAAACATTAATCCTAATAGAGGCTCCTAAGTACCCAAGCCTTGACAAATACCAACTGTTGTGTACATGGCATATAATTTATGTTATCAGCAATGTAACTGTTATGTTCAAAGATGCATTGTTTCCACCAAGTGTTACTGCACCATTTTGTGTAATTGTTCCTGACTGACACAGCAATGTATATGACAAATGAAATATAATACAATCAAATAACCCAGGAATACATTGTGCATTGCTTGCAGAAACTCGGCACATAAATACAAAATGAGAAAGAAAGAACTGAAGTTGACTTTGATTGGAACATTGGGGAATAGTGTAGTTCTGCTCCTTGTGTAGTTTAAACATGGAAAAGCAATTTATAACTAAATAAAGTGCTGGGTGTACTTATCTGAAATTGCAAAATAGAGCTGCTGCATTCTGAAGTTCAGATGAAACCGTACAGTGTTCTTTGTCTCTTACTCATTTCATTTAGTCTCCTCTCACAAGGGACTAGGTGGCTCAAGGCCTCAGCAATGAAATCTGGCACTTTTCTGTTGGTTTTTTGTTGTTGTTGTTGGTTTTTTTTGGTGTTGTTTTCTGTTGTTTGGGGTTTTTTGTGACACATGGAAAGCATTCCTAAACTGTGCTTTAGTTCTGGAATGACACTCAAAAGAAGAAACAGTTAAGCAGGCAAATGCTTTATAAATATTCAATATTAATATTTTCCTTCTCTTAAATTTGCCATCAGTGATAAACTGGCAGGTTAATATTCTCTTCCACAAGTCTGTCTCATTGTTCCTGTCATATATGACATCACATTTCAGCCAGATGGTTGCCATCAGCATTAGATTCAGAAATGTCTATTATAACTGCCAGCTTAAACAAACAAATTTCGCTTTTCTATCGACAAGTGTTCCTTAGCTCATTAAATTTTTGACTGGCTGAACATAATGGGCAGTGGGTTTAGTTTTCATAGTTGCTCACTATTTCACTTATTTGAAGGACAGAAATGGCTTGTGTTTTCAGCAGTAGCTGAGCAGTGTAGCTTCAGAAGTGTAGATACAGGAGTGATAATATATACATACATTCACACCCTCAGAAGCAAATACCTTTGTAGGGTAAATTTACAAAAACGCCTAGGTTTAGAGATGAAAACCAGGAGGCTAATAGATTTCAGATGCTTAGGCACATTTATCACCCTTACTAAGCACCCACTTGAATGTTACTGCATCTAAATGCCATTTAAAATATAACCCTGAGCAACACTGTCCTCTTTCGATCCCCAGAATAAGCAGAAAGGACCTGAAGGATATGCAGAAGAATATCTAAAATATTTGGATATAGATAAATTAAGACCCATTTGCTCCCTTCCAGACCTCAGATGTTTCACATACTGAGTTATTTGCATAAAGTAAGTCCCCTTTTAGCATAAACACTTGGTCTTGCTTTTCTTTAATCTGCTAGAACTACTCAAAACTGTTTTAAACAAATAAAAGCTTTGGCAAGGCCTGTGTTCTAAAACTTTGGGTTTCTCTTTATAGGTATCAACCTTCGTGTTTTGTACTTCAAGATTTATTTTCTAGGGTCCATTATCTTATTTTTTTTTTATTTCCTGGATATTTTTTATTATTATTTATTTGCTGAAATGACAAATTCCATTTTTTTCTGTGTGCATTTATCTTATCATTTTAAAAACACGTGCCTATCCATGTATGTGTAACACTTAAATGAAGATATGTTCACAAAGATGGAGATAAGAGTTCCATTTAAATAAGTACCTAAGTTCTAAAGCACAGATAATCTTTCCTAAATAGGAAGCTGGCCACACACTTCCTATGAACCATTAATTGTATCTTATTGCAATGTTATAAATATGTTCTGATTTAATGAGTACTGGAAAAACATCTGTTGATATTTCTATGAAAGACTTTCATCTTAAGCAGGTTTAATTACTTGCTTACACTGGTCAGCTTCTTAATAGAAAGCTTTTCTAGTGTACACATACATTTGAGGATACATTTTTCAAATGTTTTGGGTTCTGGTTATTTTTCATTACTAATGAATTTAGATGTGGTTGCAATTCTGTCAGTAGGAATCACTTCAGATTTCTTATTTACTCATAGATAAAAGAAGTCAATCCTTGTTGAGTGTGGTTGAGTCACCATCTCTGGAAGCATTTAAAAGACTTGTAGATGTGGTGCTTAGTGAGGTGGTGGACTTGACAATGTTACATTTATGGTTGGAATGATCATAAAGGTCTTTTCCAATTTAAATGATCCTGTGATACCACAGAAAAAAAATAAAAATTAAAACAACTAATCATGAGACCAGCCCCCAAACAATATAAGCAAGAAAAATAAAGCCAAAAACCCAGTCTGCCTGTTTTCCTTGCAAGCACAGAGTAGGACACAAGCAACACATACTTTTCTGACCTTGAGAACTAATTAGAAGAGTTCTTTACACCTAGGAGTGAAGTATCAGATGCTGAAAATAGTCTGAATAGTTCCAAGGACAGAAATCCCTTTAGTCTCAAAGAGAAGAAGAAAAAAAAAAAAAAATCACCCCATTGTTCTGCTCTATACACTCGTCCAAATATTGAAATTACAAGATGATTCAAGGTCTTTATTCTGATATGTAAAAGCTCCATGGAGATTTTTCCTGAGAGGAATTTTCAGCTTGAAAATCAAGTGTCACCCACGCAGAAAGCTCATGCAGGTAAGTAGCAAATACCTCAGAGAGGTAAACAATTACTATGACATTCAGTGCAGTGGGAGATCAGTCTGGTCATGTGCCTTTTCACTCTGAAAGCAGCATGTGAAACTATCATTTTTTTGTCTCAATGTCATTTTTTTCACACAGCACATCAGCTCACACAAACATGACAAAGTATACAAACCAGACAAGCTAATTCCTGTCGCCAATCAAGGAAGTATAAAGTATAAAGAAAAAAAAAGTAATGTTATAAGCCTTATTTCTGGATTTGGATGCATGCAGTATTTTCAGATATTATAGAGATAAGTACATAAAAAAAATAAAAGGATTGCTTTCCACTTCTTGAGGGTATATAGGCTTCTAGTCATCAGTGCTATACTGCTTGTTACAAGCATGATCAGATTTATGTATATATATTCTATTAAATGAAGGATATTTTACCTCAGCCTTGCTCCATGTTCCTAGTGTAGGGATTTATATATGCAGCTTTAATGTATTAAATTCCAAAACATATGTATGAGGTGGAAAATATCTTTATATTACAAACTGAAGTATTTTCATTTACAGGTAGGGTCCCAGCGATGCCGTGATGTCTAAAGAGATGTTTAGAAATGTCTGGACTCCTATCATCACATCCAAGCTTGGTCTAATTGATTTGCTTCAGGTCCCATTGGCAATGAAAGGAACAGATCTAATTTCTGGAATGACTTGTCCTAGCAGTCTGGCTGGTGGATCATCCCTTTTTTTCTCAGGAGATAGCCACAGACAGTGAAAGACAACAAAGTGGTAAGTTCTGATCGTACAGTGCAGCCTGTAGCAACAAGAGTTTGTTCTGATTTCTGTTTTGTGGAGGTTGGTAAGAAAATATTCTATTGTAAAAGAAACTGGGGTTTTTCCACTGCTGTTATCACAAGAAAAGTTTTTTGTCTAAGTGGTACACTTGTGTTCTCCTTTCTTGCTGTGTCATGAATAGCTATTTTTCCTGTTACAAACTGACATGAAACTGTCACACTGCCCCCAAACTGTGACATCTTTTCAGCTGAAAGCTGTTACCTGGGGAGAAGAATACAATGTTCTTGTAGCATGGGATATTTGTTGTGACCCCTCCATGAGTAGGATCAGCCTAAACTTCTTCATACCAGCTAATGCCATCAACATGGGGAAGGTATATGGAGTAATGTCTTGGGGTTTTTTTGTTTGTTTGTTTGTTGTTTTTTGTTGTTGTTGTTTTGTTTGTTTGTTTGCTTGTTTGTTTTTGAATGGGTGATGATGTATCTGCTTTGTAACTCCTAGCTGGGCTTCTTGAAGAGCTCATGGAAGACAGTTCCCTTCGTCTCTAACACAGGCTTACAAGGAAGGACAAGGACTATTGCTTCAGAAATGTGTTGTTCAGTCACTGTAACTTTTACTGTCTGCAGACAGTAAAACTTTTCTTCCCTTACACCATCAAAGCAGAGGCTTGCTCAGGTTGCTAGCTCATCCATTTCTGGGAAAACTGATCAGTCCCCTTACTCTAGTGATTTTCCTCCAGTCTTCCCCACACAGCATAACCTTACACCATACTGGGACCTTATTAAGGCCCTCCCCTTTAATCAAACAGATTTCACATTTGATGGAAGAGTAAAGAGAATGCCTGAGTGTAAATAGCTATGGATCTATTGCTGCTTCCATTATTGAACCTGGAGATTTTTCTGGTTGATTGTATATCCATTGTGCAAGTGCAATAAGAAACAGATACTGGATTGAGAGAGGTAAAAAAAGGACAGAAGCACTGGCAGCACCCTCCAGCAAAAGCATTTCAAATGTTTAAGCCACTGTATTCCAGGAGGTGAGATTTCAGTTTCTATTACTGCTCAAAATGACTGAATGTAGAATTAAATGAAAAATCTTCTAAAGAGGGATGGTAACATGAAGGGTATCATTTTCACCTCACAGCTATATGACCTTGCCTGAATGGGGGTTAAAGGGATGTAAGTTAAAGCAGCATATGACCGATAATTCTTCAGTTTCCTTTGAGGTACAAAAGGCAAGCCTGAGAGGTGTGAAGCTGGCCCGAGTGTGAAAACAAAATCATAATGAAATGTGACTAAAATGAAAATAAATGGAACATTCCCTAACCAAGGTTTTACAGTGTCATCTCCAGCCCAAGAGACAGCCTGAACCATGGTCTCTGCAGGTACATCTGCTTTAGCATTGCTGACGGCTGCTGCTGCTGCTGCAACCCACAGAACCTTTTAACAAGTAGAAGCTATTAGCTGAACTAATGAGCCTGGGAAGGTGCAACACAGTGCATAGTTCACTAAAGCTTTTGCTGACATTCTGGGTCTTTTCTTTGTGGTGAGAGGTGCAGCAAGGATTGCCTTGAAAAAAATGAATTTATTCCCATTTTGGAACCACTCTAAGATTTTCATAGCTTCAAATGAAGATTTGTAACTAGAGAGAAGGATCTTTTCTCTGTTCTTTTAACACAGATCTTAAATCTAGACAGACCTTTTTTCTGAGGTATCATCCGTGAGGCAGTGCTACTACAAACTATTCACACAGGTAACAGTCCTCATGGCCACAAAGTAGTTTGGCAGATGCAACCATGAGGCTTAGCTCTCTGACATGAAGGGGGGATATAAGGCAGGGTGGAAGAGACCTGCACACACTTGCAGCATTTCAGAAAGGATCCCTGCAGTGCACTTGTCCAGATTTTATTGGCTGGGTTGAGACATTTTCTAAGATGCATAAAAGTAGCTGTGATGGGAGTTGCTAACTGCTGCCTACCTTTTTTACTAAATGCTCACTTTCACAGGATGGTTCAAAGCAAGTTCAATCACAGGAATTTGTGGGGTTGAAGTGTGTCATGCTTTGCTGTAAACTTCTTCTGTAAGGACTTAAATGACATGGTCATAATGGTCTCTTGAAAAGGTTAGATAGTCTATATATAAATATTGTTGGTCATAATGGTTGATGTGTTAAGTTCACTGTCAGCAGCTGCAGGAGAATTGGTTTCTGTTGTTCCTTTTCCCTTCTTTTGTAAACAAGGGATTTAGGGTCAGAAGCAGAAAACAGTAAATTATTTGTAGGGTTTTTATCACTACCTCATTACCTGGTATCCTTTTTAATATTGCAGTGTAATGCATTTTATTGAAAAAAAAAAAAGAAAAAAGGTACAATCTCTGATAGTTTTTGCAGTAGAAACTCTGGATTAGTACCCATTAAAGCATTCAGACCAGCGTTTGCAAACTTTCCTTCCTTTGATACGAGTTTTGCACATCAGTGGTGCAGGTAGTTCTTGCCAGTGGAAGTTGACCCCTGCAATTCTACTGCAAATTATGGACCTTTTCAGAAACATATTTTGTCACCTAATCAGTATGTTTTAATATTAAATACTCTATTTTTGATTGATCCAAAGAAGTAGAAGAATATCAGTATAGTGACATGACAGGATATGTGTAGATTTTATTCAGTATGTTCACCAGGAAAACAACTTTTCATCTTAAAACTGGTAACTTTATGATGTTGACATTGATGTAAGGCATAATGCAAATTAAAGGAAACATTCATGTCTTGTCATAATATCATACAGTGTTGTCCTGCAAGGTACAGAGTGCCTTTAACTTTTATTGTCTCTGTTTGGGATATAAACTTGTATTTAATGGTGACATTGTCTTAAAGTATGAGCTGATGCTTCCAGAAAAATGTACATATTTTTGTCTATTTTAGATTGCTGTTTTATTTATTTTGCAAACAGAAGAGCTATTAGTGAGTTATGTAGATCATCCAGTGTAGGTGTCAGCAAAACTGTTTTCCATGTCAGTGGTGGAATGAGCACTTAACATAGCATTGCTAGCAAAACCCCAGAAACTCGATATTGCTTCTCCTGTAACTGTTTTCTCTACCAAATGACTACTGCAAATCATGTATATTTTAAAATATTTGACTTGTTTGTTGTTTGTTTTCAAGCCACCATATTACAGTAAGAACCTCAAGGAGTGCTGGGAATGAGATATGTGCAAATAGCTGGGAGAGGGAGCTGGCTGCCAGAGCCTTGTAAAAAACCATCAGCCTGGCTCCCATGTGTGTGCCTGGCATAGCTTCCACAAAACAGTGGTTGTTGTAGTGATGAGTTTTATGTCCCAAGAAAGGAGGAAATAAAAAATAAATATATATATACATGAATTTTATGGATATGCACGCTGTGGTGGAGGGATTATTTTGTGTGCCCTCTTTGTGTCAAACTTTTTTTCAGTCTGTCAGTGTCATGTGTGGAAGAGATGAATTTTTAAATCATGTCCTGTTGTCTCAAAAACTGGGACATATGCTGTTTTCCTACATCAATGTAATAACGTATTTCATGAGTCAAGAAGTTTCTTTTCCCATAATTGCTGATTATTTCTTCAAGGTCTAAGTCAATTAGATTTTGCTGAAGGGTTTGCCAAAATACACTTTAGTTTAAAGTTTAAAGGGAAAACAATAAAATAGCTATTATTTCAAAAATATTCTTTAATTTTGAATTTTGGTAACAATCTGTGTTTGATATAATCATAAATGAACACATTACTTAGTTGAGCACATTACTTAACCCCTCCAACAATTTTGAATATAGAATGCTAACAGCTTATATTTCCAATAGCATGAAGTTGTGTATGAATGTGACATGAATCATGTACTTCCCCTATGGAGCAAATATTTGTAATTTTCCAGACAGTTGATGTTGAAATAATCAGGTTCTGTTTGGTGCAATTTCAGGGAGAACTTGTAATTATATATGACAAATACACTAGAATTGACCTTACTGTTGATAAATACTTCTATAAGTAATCTCAGCAGAAGAGACAAATGCTAAGAGACTATTTCCAATGATAAGGAAAATATTTTTCTTTCAATATTCACTATACATTTGACAATAGTGGTATGACCTGTATTGTGGCATTTTTAGATATTTGCATAATGATTTGCAATGTGGTTGGGTGACAAGAAGGGTAGCCACACAAATCTACTTGCAAAAAAAGTTTCCATCAGGGTTTTTATTGAGGTTTCTTTTTTGTAAGACATAATAAGCGACAGCTACATCTCAAGGTTTTGCATCAGAATAACTATGCTTGTATGAAACTTCTTTACCTTGAACACTTTTTGCTCTTCTATTCTGTAAAACTTACATACTCTAAGTGCCTATTTACTTGACATTTTCAGCAAACTGCTCAGTTTCTACTCGAAACCTAAACAAGTGCTGGCTGTTCATGATCCAGTACCATCTTCTTGTAAAATATATAATTAACAAATGAAACTCTCACTTGGCAGATCAGATGAAAAAAGCAGAACACATCCTGCATCCAGATCTGCTCTGTTGCTGGACAGGGGTGCACGGAACACTTGGAATTCTGCTTTATTTGGCATATTATGGTTATTTTGAAGTCTATTTCTGATGGATTTTGCTCTGCCCTTTTCTCCTGCATCACTAAACCTGAGCAAGTGAAGAGAATTACATGGATCAGGGTTTATGCATCCTGTTAGCTCTTCAGCCCTACTATTTCTTTCTCAAGTGCATGCAAAAAGCATGAGGAATTCAGCTGTGCATGAAGCAGCCCTTCAAGCCAAGTGCACCTGATTGCACCTCATTTAGCTGCAGACGGGAGGGAATGGAGGGCTAAATGAAGAAAGCATCAGTCAGATTCTCAAACCACAGCATGGTACAGGTTCATTTTCATGCTACAAATTAGTCCTGCAAAAAGAGATGCTTCTTGCTGCAGTGTTCTGTTCAGGAAAGCAGTAATGGAATTTTGACAGAGCCTTAGGAGTTACTATTTACCCAGCAAGGACAGGTACTGGTGAACAACCAGTGAGAATCTGTCATTGTTAAATCAAAACAGGCCTTCCTTGAAAGCAGATACCACATCAGTGTTGGGCTCCTCTGCCTTCTGTTTCTGCTCAATTTATCTGATAGTTATAGCAACCACCAGTTAGTTCTCCCATCTCTACATGCCTCCTTTTCTTCTTAGAACGTTACAGAATCATACAGAATGGTTGAGGTTGGAAAGGACCTCTGGAGATGATCTTGTCCAACAACACTGCTCAAGCAGGGCCACCTAGTCCCCGCTGGCTGTCTCCCACAGAAGTTCGTTGTGGATTAGATGCAGCCTTGAGTAGAATTGGTTTAAAGTAATTTCCAAATTTACCTCTCCTTGTCTTTATCTCCAAGGATGGTATCTGTAGAGGACAGGGGGATTTTTAGTGCTGTATTTCAGGACCTTGGTTCTGGTTTATTAACTCCAAAGATGTGTAATATATATGACAAAGTCTGAAAGCCATTCGAGCCCCACATTCAGTTGACAGTACCATTTTACATAGTAGTTTATTGCATCATGTTATCTTTTGGGAGACTGGGCATCATTGATTTTTAACTTGACTTTTCTTATTTTTGCTTATCAAATAGGCATAATGAAAAAAAAAAATCTCTAATTTACATGTAAGTCTTTTATTTAAATATTAATGATTGAATTAGGCCCAAAATATAGACCTTTGTGAAAAAATGGATATAGAACCATCGTGTGAGTATGACTGGTGAAGGAGTTTTGCTAGACCTTACTAAAAACATTTAAAAAATAAGCTGACATTATTGACATTTCTGAGACTGCAATATTTTACTGCTTCATCAGGACTGGTGAATGTAACTCTCAAGTATCATTTGTCCTGACTCTGCCAACTTTCTCTCTGCTGGCATTAAAAATACCATTCCTATCACACCTGCAAACAGTAGAGCAATCTGGGGTACAAAGTAACGTAGCTAAGCCATAGATGGAACAACTGAATTCCAGATTAACAGAGTAAAAATGCTGTCCAAATATGAATGGGACTGTATTTTAAGTTTTTTTATTATTACTATTATTATTTTGGACATGTGTGTTAGCCACAAACAAGAAGATGTTAAATGACAGTGATCATACAAACAGCTCACAGCACTGTGAAGAGTGCAACCAGTGCTTTCATGTCTGTGGGGTCTTGACTGAACTATGCTAAGGCTCTACTCAATTAATTCAGAATATGCAGCTGTCATGGCATTGTGGGTTTTTTCATCCGTTTTATTGCTAAACTTCTTCTATTTAAACTTTCTTACTGCTCAAAGAACTGACCAATCTCAAACTGTTTTGTAACCTTGAATATTACTGGATGGACTGCTGTAGATAAGGAATTCTTAGTGCTATCTTACTGGGATGTTGATACCATTGGACTGTTTTTCTCCCCCTATCAGAACAGCATGGATTTTTTTTCACACTGTTGCTGCTTTTTTTTTTTTTTTTCTTCAAGTTCTTTAATTCACTGACGGTTTAACTGATCAGCATGACAAAAATTCACTTTTAGTTTAGCCACTGACTCTTATAAATGTTATAGGCTGAAGAAAAGCATCTTTTCAATGGCTCTTTGAAAAATGAGATTAAAAGCAATCAAATAATACAGATATTTCTTGACTTGAGGATGTGTTTGAACACATGGAACAGAAAAGGCTCATACAAATCTAGTTAGGCAAACAGTTTTAGTTTAGTTTAGTTTAGTTGGGCAGTTTAGTTTGTCTAACGTCCCCCCTGCCCCAAAAAAACCAAACCCAAACACCAAACAAAACAAACAAAAACCCTAACAACAACAACAACAACAAAATCAACAAAACCACAATAAATAAAATGGGTATATCTGAATTTTGGCAGTTTCTTTGAAGCTTGTTTCAGAAAATCGGTATGTTTTAAAGCCCACAAGTCTCCACAATGTGGTATTTTTAGCTGACAATATTCTTGCACATTCTTATTTCCTGTCAGCACCATGATATTACTGTCGTGAATCAGTGGCATGTGCTGGTGATGATGATCAGAACAGCTCAGTCAGAAAAGCCTCTGTGTTACAGGGGCTGGGCTGCTATCACTTGAGGACATGGCAATTAATGGTGGAAGGCTTATTGCTTCAGTTCATAGTGGAAGAAAAAGTAATTGGCAATTAAAAAACCAAAAAGGTATCTTGTCCTTTGGTGAATCGTGTTCCTTTTTGAGCTGTAGAGTGGCAGAAGATTTTTAAAAGTAGACAGGAAGATTAAAATTAGATATTCACGTGACTTTCCACATTCTCTTTTGAAGTCCTCCTGCATGATAACAATAGTAAGCTGGTGTAGGCTTATTGGCACTAACACACTGTAACTACAACCAGATTAAGAATGTGCATTCCTTCTTTTTCAAGAAATACAGTATTTTTAGACTCCTCCTATTAAAAGAGTTGCATGTATATTTAATCCAAATCAAAACATTTTTCATTGCCCTGAACTCAGAGCTCTTTGCTGCAAATCAACTCAAATTAATCTGGCATGTCCACTGTCTCTCTGCTTCTGCCTACATCTTAGGTTTGTCCCAGGGTTGGAAGGGCATCACCCTGACAGTGCAGTACAAGCTACCACACAGATAATCAAGGTCACCATGAAGGGTGCATCTGACTGAATAGCTGGTTACCCTTCAAGGAAAGCCTGTGGAAGTTGCCTGAATTCTTGAGACTTTCTGGACATAGTGTCAAGCTTACTCAAAACCAAATCTTCTGATGCTGAAATGTAACAGCAACTTAATTTGAATTAGAGGGATGCCGTACAAAATGGAGTTAATATTGCCAGTTTGGCTCTATGTTGGAGCTGTCAGTTCTGAAAGTTGGTATTTTGACCTTGTCTTAGTCCCTTTTCAAAGAGAATTCCCAAGGCAAAGTTCATCTCCTTCAAACTTTCTGCATTCTCCTCTATCATATCCTGAATACAGAATATTATAATACATGGTTAAAGCTGAGTCTGCCTCCACCAGAAAAAAAACCTGCTTTTTTATGCTTTTTTTCTCTTCACTGGCCAGACACTGTTGATGCAGTACAGAACCAATTTCATCCTTGTCAGGTAAAAGAATTTACTGCTCCATTAAAAAGTAGCCCAATGTAGAGCTTCCAAATAAAACATGTAAATTACAATGCCATACTTACCCTTAGGCTTTAGGCCAATGTCTCTGTCCACCTTGGAAAATAGACTTCCTTTCCTCATGGCTGTCCTGTTGCTTCAGTGTTATAAAATGATTACAGGATGCTGCTGCTTTCAACAAAGCTGCTTCTCTTTAATGTCATTGCCAGTTTGGAATTCAGAGCTCTAAAAACATTTTTAAGTCCAGTCTCCCCATTGCCATGTGCAATTAAAACATTTTACCTCTTTACTAGTTTGTTTGGCTTTTTGGTTATTTTTTTTCCCCCTATGTGATTATAGGAAAAGTTTGAATTTTGGACTTTTTCCTGTTAATACTGTCAGAAAAGGAGCAGAATTTTTTGAATAGGTTGCTGAGATAAACCATATGGAAATAAATATAATGGAAATTCAATTTTGTAAAAAAAAAACCAAAACATCTAAGAAATATAATAGAAGTTGTTAAAAGCATATTATAATAATATACAAAGTATTAGAGATTTTATGTTACTCTCTTTTCCTCTTCATCTGTACTATTCAGTGGAGAGGTCTTCAGTGGAGGGTTAAGTCAAAGCAGTGTATTTTGACAAAGAGTTGTTGTAGGTCCCTCCAGACTCAACACAGAGAAGTTAACATAATCTGATGTTAGCCCACAGTTGTTTATATACACTGTACAATGTTCTTGTATGATCCTGAGCAAGTCTCTCAGCAGTTTCTGTGTGCAGTCACTATGAGCAGGATATCTTTCTTGTTTGAAGATAAGCAGTACCTAATCCAGATACTTCCAGAGGAAGCCTGGATCATCCCAGGAGTGAGGGATGCAAGTCACGTGTGGTTTCTCCTTAACCCTGGACAAGGCTCAGGGAGGGACAGATCTTGTGCATCACCAAGTATTACTGGTGTTGTTGACAGGGACTTGACTTTCAGGATCAAGGGACCCTTTTTAAATATCAAGGACTGATGGTGAGAGGAAAAATCCAGCTAACAATGAGACAAATAAAATATAAAAAGCATAGTTTACACTTCAGGGTGGTTTTTTTGGTTTGTTTTTTGTTTGGTTTGGTTGATTTGTTTCTTTGTGTTTTTTTTATTTGGTTGTTTGGGTTTTTTTCCAAATCCAGGCCTTATGAATGTTGAGTTTGTTCTGTATTCCACACTAATGCAGTATCTTTGTGCTTGACTTTCTATGAAGTGATGAGTGCACAGTTTCATGCGAGTGTTGCAAAATAAATGTCTGTTTATGAACTGGTCGCAGCAAAGTCCTTGAGGAAATTAATAATTTCTTAACAGGATTTTAATAATGTAAAGTGAAGAAGGCACAGGATTACATATTTAATGAGATAAAGTGTAGAGGTGGGGATCTGCTCATTAACTGAGTTTACTCTGCCCCATGAGTTGGTTTGAGTGCTGTGAAAGAAGTAGCAGGTGAGCATGTAATTAAAGCTGCCTGTCCATGTGTACACACAAGTGTAACAGATACACACAAAGCAGAGGGATTGAAAATGGAATTGGCAGATTGTGTTATAGTATTTCTGACTTTTTGTATGGATAGTGAACCACCATCTTAATGCTTCGAGATGGAAAAGCTTTCTTTTTCCCCTAATGTATCTTTTAATGAAATCTTTGGACAGCAAGTATTTCATATCAACTGCTCAAAAGAGAAATGAAATAAATCTCTCCGAATAAATGTCACATATGAGTTAAAATAGTTTGGATGGAAATGAAGCTTGTTCAAAATTACTGATCTGACACAGGCATATTTGTACATGCTCCAGATTGTGTCCTTTATTCATGAACACAGGCACTTCATGAGAACAACCAGGATGCAAGATGCTGTCACAGATGCTGCCAGCTTTTCTCATACTGAAATGTTTGTACTTGGTGGCCCTTTCCAGGTTGCAGTGCAGTGCAGACTGGTACAATGCAGTCTAACTACAATGCAGGTGTAGCCACTGGTGCTGTAAGGTTCCAATGTACTGTGAGACTATTTTTCACACAGTGTGAAATCTGATAGGAGATACATGCACTTCTCTGGAAAGAAAAAAAAAAAAAAAGTGGGTTTTTTTAATATGAAATAGTAAATCACCGGTATTTACTTTAAATTTTAATGAAATCCAATATGGTACAGACTGCATAAAGCACTTTAAATTGCTTCTTTTTACTGTGGAAAAGAATAAATAAATAGGTCTTTACTCTGTCTTCATATTTGAGTTATTTAATAAAGTTTTCATAAGTAAAAATTTATACAGGTAAATAAAGTTCTTTAGGAATCTGATGACAAAGCCTCAAAACACAGCTTTACAAGTCAGACCAGAGGGGGGATTGTTTATGTATAAGCTGAGCAGAAAGAACATAGAAATGAATTATTGCTGATAGGCAAATGGCTCAGCTTGTAAAAAGGTAAAAGCAGAAGTGTTCTCACTGCACAGTAATGCAGGAATATTTGCAGGCAAACAACATGTGCTTTATGCCTTTGCTAGAGTAGATAATGACCCTGTAGTAGCAATGAATCTCCTGGTAAGACAGGCTTAAACAGTTGAGCATGTCCTAGTTTGTATTAGAAATGGGTCCAGGGCACTATTGCTTTGAACCTGTGACTCATTTCCAATGAAAATATTTTGAAGAGTTGTGCACAGTCCTTGCCATTGTTCTCCTGAGCTTTCACTACTGGTCAAAATGTCATTGCCCTTAGACATTGTCCAGGTCGAGCTGGCCAGAACCAGAAAGGATTAGGAAGGAAAATAAATATGTGAAGCAGTTAACATTTCACCAGCTTTGAAGCTGATCTGTCCTTTTTCCATGCTTCATGAAATTTGATATTTATGTAATTTAATGTAAACTAGTAATATTTTTTACAAAGGAGCAGTGTCATACAGGGTGGTATCTCATAAGTGAATTTCTTGAAATGTCAATTTCATTATTGTTAAAAAACAATTGCAAAAGTGTAGCAAAAGACAATATGTCCTACTTTTCAAGCTTCTATATACTATTTACATGTAGACAGTCTATTCCAATGTAAGTCTAGGTGATCCTGCTCTGGCAGGGGGGTTGGACTAGATGATCTTCTAGGTCCCTTCCAATCCCTAACATTCTGTCATTCTGTGGTTGGTTGTTACACCAGAGGGTCATCCTGCCATCTAGAGGGACGTTAACAGGCTGGAGAAATGAGCAGACAGGAACTGCTGGAAGTTCAATGAGGAATAACCCCATGCATCACTTTATGCTGGGAGCTACCCAGCTGGAAAGGCAACAAGGCAGAAAGAGCCCTGGGGGGTCCTGGCAGACACCAAATTTAAGATGATCTGAGAAGCTGCCCTTGCTGCAAAGATTAACTGTACCCGGCCTGTGTTTTGGGTGTTGCCAGCAGGTTAAGGGAGGTGATCCTTCCACTCTAATCAACACTGGTGAGGCCACATCTGAAGTCTTGTGTTCAGTTCTGGGCTCCTCAATATGAGAGACATGGATATACTGGAGTGAGTCCAATGAAAGATCACTAAGATGATGAAGGGAGTGAAGCATCTTTCCTATCAGGAGAAGCTGAGAGGGCTCAGATAGTTTAGCCTGGAGAACAGTAGTTGCAGAGAGGGATCATATGTATATAAATGTGAATAGGGAGTGTGCAGAGAGGATTACTCTTTTCAGTGAGATGCAGAAAGAAACAGGACCAGAGGAAATGGGTGGCTGTGCCTTGTGATGTTTGCAGCACTTCAGCTGATGTCAGGCAGAGTCAGACTGAGGCAGTCAGGGCAGGAAGCTGGCATGGGAGAGGTTAAATCTGTTTTTTCATACTGCTGTCTCTTTAACAATCATAACATTTTCTTTAATTTCATGAAAAGTTTTGCTCATCCTTTGGAGGAGATTATGTTTTTCATTATCATGCTGATAATTACTATGCTGATAATTTCATAAATCCCATGTTTCCTTAGCAGAATATTGCACCCTTTATGCCAATCAAATGCTTCCCTTATGGCAGAGAACTCCAGAAAGGTAATATAAAAAAAAAAAACAAACAAACCAAGAGACACTTCACTGTGAAAAATTGTTCTCAAATTCATTTCCAGACTGAGAAAATGAAAAAGAAGACATTTGTCTCTTTGTTTCTTTAGGAAGTAATAATAAAAGGATGATGCAACTATATCCTGACAAAGAAAAGGTTTATCCCTTTCTGATTTTTTAACACAAGTATGAAGGAAATTCAGCCATGTTTATAATAGTAATAATAATGATAATAATAAAAATAATCTAGCATTGTTTGTAAGTGTGGTAAGGAGAAACATATTTAGAAACCAGCCACAAGGCAGTAAAATTGATTTCTGGTTTATCTGGTATAGCTCTGAGTCTCTTGCTGAGCTGGGAAATAATTGATTGCTTGAAGCAGTAGTTAAAAATTGATAAATGCTAAAGTCAGCACAGTGTTTTATAGGTTCTCAGGAATTGTGGAGCCTCCATATTTCTTTCTCATCACCAGCTCTAGATCATGAGGTGAAATTTAAAAGACACTTCATCTTAGTCTTAGTAAATTATATCCAGCAACTCTGAGACCTTTCACCGTGGGAGACAAAGCAAAATCTTTAGTTACATAGTACAGATCTGTAATGTACAAAGCCAAGGGAGCTTTTTGCAGATCAACATATTGGTTTAGATCAGCCTATCAGATTACATTAAAGACCAACATAACATCTATGTCTCTAATCATAGTTTGTTAAATGACTTGCTAGAAAAAGTATTGGTATTGATAGCTGTCATCCCATGAAGTGAACTGCTGTAAAAAAATTACAGAATTGGATCCTATTTAGCAAAGCACTTCACTTTTGCTTCATGTGTACACAATCAGACTCAAACAACATGAGAAATAAATCACAATTAACTTCTAGTTTTTTAATTATTAAATATGCATCTTAGTTTAAATTATCACCAGATAATTATGCTTTTTACCAGATTAAAGAATACCTTCATTTCATATCTATGCTTCACTGAAGTAGAAAAACAATAAAAGAGACCAATATTGAGGCAGATTTTACTACTAGTTGCTTAACTGAATAAGAAAAACATCAGGCAAAAGAACTCAGACTTCTCCATTTACATCTTCTTCTATTTAGAGCTAGGGCTCAAATTATTTATTTGCTGACTGTTTTGCTTAGTAAACAAAAACATCTTCAATTATTTCTGCAAACTCAGCAACTCAGTACTTACCTTCAACACTCCTGGCAACATCTGTGATCAAACTGCAGTTTCCATTTGCAGGTCAGTGAGACAGGTGATTAGCAGCAAAACAGCTTGTTTATTCATAAAAACAAAAACAAAAACAATCCTTTTTTTTTAAATCCATGGGCTTAGGCTGATCTTCAAGTCAGAGCACATGACACAGGAGATAACATTTCACATTGCAATGCTTGTAGCAAACCCAATTGCCTTAGGAACATAGTATATTGATATTTTTCTTGTCAGTATACTTAATGTTTTAGAACATGTTCAGAATATCAGTTAACTTGATGAAGCCTTAGACTATAATGAAAATAATGGTGAATTCCTCTTCCCCATTTGCTCCTTTTCTTTTTCTACTTCATGACTGGTTTATCCACTGCCCCAAGAGAGACAATAGAAAGAAATACAAACAAACACAACTGTATTATAAAGAGCTGCTTTATCACTGAATCACAAGGAGCTGAATTAAAACATCCCTGGGGAGACAGATTTTATATTTTTTCTAATCAGGTTCTCCTTCTGCCATTTCACCTCCAAATCCTACTGGGGATATGGGTCTCCATCAGAGCTAAGGAGCTTTTGAGATCTCAACTTTCTCCATAGCCCACAAACTCACAAATTTTTCTAACCCAATTAACTCAAGTACTCCAATTGTAGTGGTGCTGGCAAAATAGATATTAAACACACAGCTTTATAGCTAAAAGTGCTACATTCTTCCTATGCAAATAAGTTCATGTGTGTGCTTTTCATCATCTTGATCTGAGAGGTTTGTTAATATAATCAGCATTACCTAAACTTGAAGGTATGGTGATGACTTGCTACCAGGAATTTCTTGCTGAATTCAGAATGTTAATGTTGCCTTTTAAAAATACATAATTTTACATGTATTAATTACATTGAGTTAAATTAAATCAGATTAAATTCATTGCTGGTATTCTCTCCAAAAGGTCAGAGACTTCTGCTTGACCCAAAACAGGTAATATTTGGATGCTATGAGAGAAAATGTAAGTAACCTATATGATCTTTGCTTCCTTAATGAAATGTTTCTTTGAAAAGTTTTTAAAGAAAAGAAAATCTCTTTAAAGAAGAGAAGTTTGAATTATCAGGTATCTAATGTCCATTTCCCAAGGAATTACTTTTGTATGTACAGTGATTTTTTCCCTAGTAGAGAGTGCCTCAAAGTGAGCAATAAGGTTCCAGTGGATCCCAGATGTGTTTTCAATTGTATTTGGAGCATATTTTTAACACTGGTCTCATTCTGTGCCCTTTGCACCTACTAAGAATAGAACCTTTTCTAATTGCTCAAAGTTCAGGACTTGGTCTTGATCTTCTGATTTCCTGCTCTCATCTTTCTGCAGCTTTTTTGGGCTTCAGTGGATGCACAGATTCATAGGTGGGACACACTCAGATGCAAATGTGCTCAAAAATACATACCCCTATAAATGCAACACTGTTCTGAGATACTATGAAAACAATGTAGGCAATTCATCTTATGATATATACCATTAAAAGCAGACAAGCAATAGTGTAGGATGCAAAATAAACAAGTAAGCAAAAAAGTATTTCTTAACTGTAGCTATCTCTTGCAGGTTAATAAGCAGTTTATAGGAAAAAAGCCTCTATTTTTTTAAAAACATTCTATATTTTAAAGTTGCCAAGTTTGTTTATTAACTTTTGAAAAGCCCTGCTGAAAGATGAGCAGGCAACTGTCAGTATCTACTCAAAGATCTGAGGTATGTCTTTATGGAGAAAGCAACATGATGAATCATCACATTTGCACATTTTTTTCTTTAAATATTTTCCATTTCTACACAATTCATTTCACTCTGTTGCAATAAGAATATATTGTCATTATATGACTTAAAGTATTGTCATATAATATGACAGCATCTTTCATTATGGAATCTAATTTCATTCTTTTGAATTTAAATTACTTTTCCTTACTCATTACGTGTCTTTTCTGTAGCTTTCATTACAGGCATTTTTCTTTTGATAACTCACAAACATCCATAACTTCTGATAACTTTGTCTCCAAGGACAGAAAGATAAATAGGATATCCTTGAATAGTTCTAATCTTATTGATCT
Organism: Corythornis vintsioides; assembly: GCA_025447755.1. Classification (NCBI taxonomy): domain Eukaryota; kingdom Metazoa; phylum Chordata; class Aves; order Coraciiformes; family Alcedinidae; genus Corythornis; species Corythornis vintsioides. The sequence goes on along the minus strand of JAOEGS010004471.1, from coordinate 87,095 downwards.
TGAATATTATGACGAGTGTTTAACAGCATACAAACAGAAAAAAAAAAGCTGAATAATTGCTCCTCAAACAAATCCACCATTAGAAATGTAGATAACCTCTAACAGTGAGCTAAAATCTTCAAGTAGCTGTCAAATAAATGTGTTTGGAGACAATATTTAAAACCTGAACTGGGTTTATCATGCTATATTGTAAGATTCCATAAGTTTCTAAAACTTCTGTATGTTTTATCTATAAAAAAAGGGGGGGTTAGTATATTTAGACTCCAAAGTCCTATGTGAAGGCCCCTGGAGGCTATAGAGCATGCAGACTGGGCCCATTTCTATAATGTTAAGTAATTAAAAAGGCAGATTTAGAAATGAGAATTATTAAGTACATATGACTGCTTCATGAAAAATATAATGTCGGTTGTGTATTATAGGCCACTAGATTTTTCTCTGGATTCAATATTTTTACTGTTGCTGAAATGTTTTTATTGCTGAAAAATGAAATATAGAAGTAATCCTAAAACATCAAGTCTGGGAGAATGACCACATTGGTAATTACCCATAAGCCTTCTCAACATGGAAAGGGATGCTTCTATGATTTATTTCTATCACTTAGAAAACTCTGGAAAGCCTGTACAATATAGCATGTCCTGATATTAGCTTTACCTCACCAACCTTACTGAAGCTTAACTTAATGAAGTAATAAATTCAGAAATGTGTTTCTGCATGCATTTGTTTCATAGATTTATTATAGATAAATCCACTTATAAAATGCATTGGGATGAAAAGTCGACACTGCAGAAACTTCCTAAATACTGATGCATGTATTACAGTCTCCATTACCAATAATATATAGAAGGGAGAACATTACTTTAATCATGATGAACAGAGGCTAGACACAGACTGACTGCTGTACAATATGTCACTATGGTTAAGTATAATTCCCCATAGGTGTTAAAAAGAAAAGGCTATTGCCTACATAACAGGTAAATAATTTCGTATTTGTGTAATACATTTACTTTAGTTCCTATTTAACCTATATGGAAACTATAGACTTAAAAGCAGTTTAACTTAAAAGCAAATCTACTTATATGAATTTATGAATACACCAGATCTTTATGAGTCTGCTCCAGTCCTCACTAGACTGAGTAGAAAAGTTTTCATTTCCATTGCATCAGCCTGTTCTGGGTGAAGAGTTTAGGGTAAAATTGTGAGTTGCTTAAAAAGAATAGCAAAGTTCCTCTCCCATTTCTGGGACTGCACACTGGTAAAAGCTTTGGCAGACTGGGCATACAATATATCAGAATATGTTTTATTTTGTAAAGCATGGGTATGCTTGTAACACAAGAATAAGACTTCTAAAGTGTTTAATCTTCAACCTTGATGTTAACAACCTTAGTAAAAATTTAACAGTGAGTGTGTCTGAGAAACCCTGCTGATGAAAGCATCACAATACCTAGTAAAACTTTACTCATCACCATGAGGAACTATCACTATAAGAGGAAAGAGAACATGAGGGCTGTCAAATTAATTTTAACTCGGTAAATATCTGGACTTACATTATGATTAATGCAGAAATGGCTTTGGCAGTGTTTGAGAACCTTTGTTTCCCTTTTTTTCTTTTTCTTTAAGAAGTTGTTTCAGACATGCTGGGATACCCATCTACACACAGTGCTTCAGTGGTTGTCATTTGAAAGACTTCACTCATGGATGACAATGAGAAATAAAATATTTAATATTGATTCAGGTAAACCACAAAATTTAGCTATCTGAGCCACTGAGATACCTCTTAAAATTTTATTCATAAAGTCCCTGCAGTTCTTAAGTTAGTCTTCCAGAAAAATATATTCCCTGTGATATATAGTGGGCTTCAGAGATTTAGGGAGACTGATTACTGTAGCAGGGTGTGCCTCTAATATGAAAAGAGCCTAACCTAAATAGGAACCTAAACTTTAAGAAAACTACCTTCTCTTGAGACATTAATGTTGCACAGGTGGATGCAGGGATCCATGTTCACTCAATTGAAAAGTTTTATATCTATCTAAGGTTAAAATGAAAAAAAAATCCAACCCAATTGAAATTAAGTTTTGACAATTTTATTGGTTTGCACCGAAAACAATATGTTTCTGCAAAACATAATTTAGATCTGTATTTTCAGGAGAAATGTGTTTTATCAAGAAAACTTTCCACTACTTCTCTCCTTTATAAAAATACTTCCTGTATTTCATGGTCACCGACTGCTTATGATGCTAAGCACATCAAGAAAGTATAGACATTTTCAACTGAATTTGTTCAATAAACCCAGTGGATCTCATTTCTGATTTTCTTTCTGAGTAACACCAGAAATGAAGCTGAGATATTTATCTGTGACTTTATACAAGTTGAAGGCATTCATGATTATCATCTTCTCTTATATACACATTCTTTTTGGAACCTTTAAAGTTATTTGTGCACATATGTTTGAGCAGGTACATACTTTTAAATTCAACATGCCTATGGGCCTATGAGTTGCACTTTTCCAGTCACCTGTGCATGGATATAAATCTTAGAAGGTATAACTATGTGGATAGCAACCACTATCAAGGCCTGTTATGGAGGTAACACAAGATTACCTTGGAAACATGACTGCATTTGATAGCTTCAGAATGGTTTGTCAGTATCATCCTCATTTCTCCTTCATGCTCTACATATGGACCATATATGCATTCACAGTGAAGGAGAACATTTGACAATACCTTCATCTTCAACAGTGCTGGAGCTTTCAGTGCACTGCACTGAATATATCATTGTACTATTGCATTTAAACAGACCAGCCAAATTAAGGGGAACTTAGGATTATGCAGCTGGAAATATTTATATGGTAACTACCATAAGTTTGTGATTACATCCTAGAACTGATTAGTAAATAAATTGTTTAAAAAAAAAGACAAGGTGCTTCCATAGGGTGACTTCTTCCTTCAGCTCACAGGCAATATGCAGCTTTCAAAGAAACTACTTCCATTTGAAAACAATGTGATGTGCAAATTCACTTGTGAAAATACTGACCTGTTGTTCTCTGCAAGCACGTATGCATGTAAATGAAACAGAGTTTGGCCTGGATTGTAGACACAGTTTACACTGTTATCCAGCATTTTCTAAGGACATCTGCAGCATATCCTGAGACTCTGTGACTGAAAACAAACTCTATGCTTTTGGGATCTGAATATAGTAATTCAAAGCCTCTTCAGTACAGAGAACAACTGCGTTTTGTTTAGTCTGTGAGACTCCATTAAATGACAAAACTCAAAGTGCTTTTCACTTATGAAGGAAGTGGCTTGTATTACAAGTCCCAAGGAACCAGCTATAGATATACAGTTAGCTTATGGATGTTTATACAATTGCATCTAACTGCAGATGATATTTCTGAACCATGTTTAATGGTTATTGGATTAAGTTCCATTCACATTCACCTCCCTTATTAAAAATATGTTATGATAGTAATAATCTAAGGAAAAATAGGAAACCTATTTTTATATATGCTACCTAGATTATACTATATGTGCATATATTTGTTCAATCCAGCTGTGGTGCACTCAAATACTCTAAGAACATGTGATCTCATCTTGTTCTCTTTATAGCTTATTCTTTTCATAAAAATGAAATTCAAATACATACATAGTTATGCTGTCTGGCACTGCATGTTTTGATGAAATTTGTTGAAAGTAGAAATGAAAAAAACAGTTTATTGGATGTTTTTTAGGTTTGGGCCTTGGGGTTTAATCTTTGTAAGAATGAACCCCTTCTTAAACCTGCAACTACTGTAGGTATAATTTTGGTCTTATTCTTTTTTAAGGTCCCTTATCAGACAGGTTTCCCCTTGTGTTTGCAACTATTCCCACCTTGGAATTGTTTTGAACAGCAGGACACACTTGTTTATACAGGATAAAGAAATGGACTTGCTATTTTTGGTAGAATTGCTCATAACTGACAAGAAGCTCTATTGCTGAAGGTCTGATGGACCAGAAAAGCTCCCTGGAACAATGTGGGAGACTCATGAGATTTGTAATAAATTCAATAATTACTTGAAATGATAATACAACAGATTGTGCATTGTATAGGGAGAAGGCTTTTGTATCATCATCTGATTATTACAGAGATGATTACAGGTGCTTGACAAAGTCCAGTAGTAATTCTTAATGAGGAATTTGATTAATACTGCCCCTCAGAAAAGATGCAGCCTTGTAAAATGCCTCAGCCAAAACCTCTGCCCCAGCCTCTGCTCATTTGACCTTCTGCTTCTGCCAGCAAGTTTGCCATCATATCTTTCATCCCTATAGAGCTTTTCATATTGCTGAGTCAAGAATCTTTATTTTACTTAATTTTACTTTTCTGAATTGTGATCCTGATACAAAACTCATGGCTGTGCATTTTTGCTCCCATAAGGATGCTTTGCATACACTGAAGTGCCTGTTTTGTGGTCACATTAGCCATACAGTTATTTAGTATTCCTAACAGTTTCATTTCTTATAACCTCTGTCTCATTATGTGTTTGTCCCTGGATATCCTTGTTCTTGAACCAGTAAGCAAAATAGCTGATCTTAAATATTTTCTTCAAAATTTAGACTCTTTTGATTTTTCAGTGTCATTTAAAGTGGGATCATATGGTTTTTAAAGTTAGACACAATTGTACATTGATTGACTCAGACACAGAAAACTGAGGTGCTAAGTAACATACTATTAGGTTAAGATTATTGCAGCATACTATATATACTATATTTATTCAGCACTGTTGTCTGGAAGAGTCCTAACATCATGTAACAGCCCAAGTCCATGCTTGTAGCCTCTAGAGTAGGATAGTAGAGCATGATCACCCTTTGCCTGTGCTAGCTCTTGTACTATATCTACTTATTGTCTGGGAAAATATTAGTTGTCCTGACCAAACCTGTGGCAGGGAACATGCTAGTAGCATGAAAGTCAATCACATCCATGTGTACTTCCTGGCATCAGTAATTTCTGCATGTTGATGAACTGTCCTGCACACCATCTATGCCAAATTCCCATTCATTCAGAAAATACCTAAGACTATATAAAATTATTTTAAAAAAGAAGAGTTGACATTAGTATGTGTCAGTGAGTTCTGAAATACCTGTCTCTAACATGTAAAGGACAGTATATTGGCTCTGTGTACTAGAAACAGCATCTCATTTTCATAACAGAATAATTTAATTAACTGAAGGTCCATCCCTCCCCCATTAAGTTTGAGCAGTTGCTTTGGGGAAAATACAGTAGCTGGTTGAAGGAATAATATATGTCAGTTACTGCAGAGTTAATTTCTGTACATCAGCCTTGTTTTACAGAACTTAAATCTTTGCAGTGAACATCTCTGTAGGCATAATTTTCTTTCCTTAATGCTCCCTGTATAATTTTATATGACAACTTCTAGTGCATATTTACTATCATATTGATGATGCACAAGGTGAGATAACTTGGAGGCATGAAATTAATGCAGGAAAACTTCAGATCTGATATTTAACATAGTTCTTGTTTAATGTATGTCTACAAATAGCATTTTGACTCAAAAATGCAGTGCAGCTGGTGTATACAAGTGTTTAAACAGTCTTGAGACTAAAGATTATTAAAATATAGAACCATAGCTTGCTGTAGAATACCAGGAGCAGAACTTCTGTGTTTCTTGATGTTTTGGACTCTTTATGATGAAACATTATTAACATCTTTTTTCTAAGGTAAATCAACACACCCCTCAGACACATAAACAGCTTCTGTATATCGTTCTCATTATCACAACTGGGACATAAGGGAACATTCTGAACACTTCCATCTGCACAATTACTTTCTCTGACATGGCTGCAGAAGTGTCTGAGAATGCTCCTTATACCAATTACATCAGCCATGTCTTTTTATCACACTAAATCATCAACCATTTCTATTCCCTCTGTTCTACAAAAGCAGTTGCTGTCAAGGCTGGAGGAGCCTGAAGTAAAAAAGGGAAAGTGATCAATTGTCATTTGCAGGAGTAGCCAGTCATCAGAGCAGTTCCATGAGCACCTCTTGTTCTCCAACACACTAAAGATGGCTGTGACACTGCCTTCCCCAGGCCATGAGAAACCAGCTACAGCATTTGATGGAAAAGAAGTGAGTCCTGTAACTTCCATTTGTCCTACTAAACATGGTAATTCCAGTACAGCTACCACCAGTGGCTGAGGGGCTCTGCACTGTGCTGAAATCAGTACATGACTGGAAGTCAGCTGAAGAGCTCTGAGAAGATTAATGGAAGTGGTTGTCCTTCAAAAAAAATCAGATTTTACTGCCTATAATTGCACAATAAGATATAAGATTTCATATTATGCAGTGTCCACCAAGTCATTTCCGTGTCTTCTCTTTTCAATGTTAATAGAAGAAAAACATTGTAAGGAAAAAGAGATACCACAATTGGAAGGAGCAAACCCCACTGCTGGGATGGGCATAGAGTTCTCTGACGCTCATAGAAGGTCCAGGTAGATCTCTAGTGTCCCACAGAAGTGGTAGGTTTGTCTCCACAGCCTGCACATAACAGACCCTGTTATGAATGGCTGACTTGTAGAAAAGCTAGATACAGATATAGATATGTAGAATGGATGACTTGTAGAAAAGAAGCAATCCAAATGGCTTGACACCTAAGAAATTTGGTGCTGTCAGGTACCAGAACTGTGGAGTAGGACCACTTTGGGTCACTGAGATAAAGATGTGGAAGTTGAGTGAGACACTAGCAGTAATGCATAGGTTCAATAACATGTGATTTCTACTTTAAGCAAGACTGATGGGGAAATGTAAAGGGCAGAGAAGGTCAAAAAAAGACATAGGGCAGAAAAGAGGGAAGTGAAGAGCAGAAAACAGGGTTTTGTGGCTTTGTCCTGCTGGGTGCTAACAAGGAGCAGTTTGCAGAAGGTGGCTTGGCCAGCTGGGGTCCACAGGAGGCCTTATCT
>JAOEGS010004471.1:67958-80048 GCA_025447755.1 Corythornis vintsioides | reverse complement strand
CTGTGGCAGTGCCTGCCAAGCTTCAGTAAACTTCTTAAATTTATTTCACTACTGCTGTTAGCAATGAAACGGGCAGACACTCCACATCACCAACTGAAAGGGTCATTTACTGGGGAGCTGAAAAAAAAAAGAAAATTCCAATGAACTGGAAATTCTGCTGTTTAACCAGCTCTGATGGGACTGTATCACTTGCTTTCAACACAGCAACTGTCACTTCTTCTGGGAATTTGCATCTTTTAAATGCATATTTTCAATCAACACTTTAGACTTCAGAGCTGTCACTAGCTTCACATGCCACTGCTGTTACAGCAATCACAAGTCATTGCTTATCAGCCTGATTGCCAGCAGTGCACTTCTGCCAAAACTGTCAACGCAGGTGGTTATAAGCTTTAATAAAATAGTTTAAGGTGTATATATGTGCATGTGTGATTGGAGGAGATAGAGAAAGAAAAAGAGACTAAATTGCACTTTTCAGTGCTCAGATGGTAGAGATGTTAGAGGATTACAGAACAAGGACAAAATAGAATTATCAACTGTTACAGGGTTTTTTTTTTTTAAAGACACAACTCTCATGTAATAAGCAGGTTTGGAGATGTGCATCTCTCCCATCTTTTTGGCATGAAATAGGCCTCAGAAGTCAGGAAACCTCTAGGTATGTACAACTCATATTTGTAAGAGCCTAAAATAAGGATCTGAGTTATACTATGTTTTCTTCATAGAATCCAGTTCATGTTAGTTTACTTGTCTCTTCCCTGAAAGGAAAAAAAACAAAGAAACAAAAAAAAAACCCAACCCCCCCCCAAAAAAAACCAATAAAAAAGTGGGTATGCAAGTTAAAAGCAGAAATTGTAACTGCATTCTGGTTGAGTACTCCATCAAGTTGATGGTACTTCATTAAATCCTGGATAACCAAAACACTGAATATTTTTTTGTATAACTAATAATAGGAATACCTGTTATGAGAGTGACTGAGTTGCACTTAGATAATTGATGAGACTGCAAAAACTAAGCAGAAAACAATGACTTGCATTCCCATTCATCATGCACATCTCATACAAACTTTGAGCAATGTTTAATCCTTCCAGGTGGTAGTCCTGAGTATCTTTCTTATCAGTCTAGTAATGTGGATGAAAAAGGTTCAAAGTGATGGGCCATGGCTCTTCACCTAGTGCTATATGAATCTTCTCTGTGAAAAGTGCACCTATATATAGGGAATACTTCGACCAGATTTTGCAGTTTTCCAGGAAAAAGAAAGTATTTTTCCAGGAAAAAGAAGTATTTTCCAGGAAAAAGAAAAACAACTTGAGTACAGTTTAAACATGAGTTCAGTACTGCACCTAGTATAGTCTGATGTCAAACAAGGCACATTATTTACTGTAGACATACCTATAGACAGTCTACAGCATATGCTGTAGATGTATATATAGACATATAATACCTCTGATGGTATTACAGAGGAATAGATAAAAGTGGGACTTATTATGAATTAACATCTAGGGTAACCAAAATTTGTAATTGGCTGACAACTGAATACAGCCCATGGATTTTTAATTTTTTTTTTTTAATTTCTGTACAACAGAATGACAGAACTAAAAGTAATTTCAAGTTCCCTTCAGTAAACAAAAGAATAATCTCCCTACGTAGAACTCTGTTTGCTGAGATGTTCAAGGCATCTTCACTACCTACCCAATCAGCTCCTTCTCCAGTTTTTTAATACCTGCTGTAGATGCCATTATAGTGTGGAAGTGACCATTTGGTCCTAGATATGTACAAGTAGCCATTTTTGTTTTGTAGCACTAATGTTAAACATGCTTTAATTTTATTTTCCTTTGTGATCTAAACCCTTTGGCATTCCTCCCGTCTTTCCCCCATAGATACAAAGATAGAAGTGTTTTTAAAAAATCACATTCCAATGGGAGATTGTTATGACACACTAATCTCTTTCTAAATGTGAAGCCATGGCTTTATGGCACAGCAATAGTTCCCTTCCTTTGTGTGCTTTAAGTGATTTAGCTTCCTCAGGCAGGATGATGGCGTGATTTACAGAAGCTTTTGCAGGGTCACTGTTTATTGCAATGTGAGAATGAATTCAAGTCCAGCAGCTTCTGCATTGAAGCTTAGGGAAGCTACACTGGTGTATAAAATTCTGGAGTTTAGCTGGGTTTTTTATATATAGCTCCTTGCCTTTTTATAAATGTCTGCAACACCAACTGTCATTGCAATCAATGTGTTTTTAGCAGATTTCAGTCAAAGTCAGATGAGAAACAAATAGGTAGACAGGTCAATGAAGTGATCATGCAGATTTTTTTTATGTGAGTAGTTCATACTAGAGTAGCCTAAATGAAATAATGGATTTCATGCCAATCTGGCTATTAATAAGAATTTTGATGTTAATGCCCCAGCTGTGTCTGGGGTGACAGCTTTTACAGAACATGGAAAAGTTCTGTGATGCAAGGACTTTGTAGTCCTGTAGTCTGCCAGACTATGCTGAGTCCAGCCTTCCTATCCAGTACATCTTTTTGATAATTTGGAATGAGGTAGGAAAATATGGTCCTTCTTATTTTTTTCCAGATACTATGATATGTAAATTAAAGTATACCAACTGAAGAGGTCTCATATTTTTGTTTTAAAATTACTAAGGCCTTGTTTTCTTCAGTTCAAAGTAACAACATCCTGAAACAAAACTTCTGTTGGGCACCACTGATTTGACTGTAGTACACAAAACACATTATTCAGGACAATATACCACATTTAGCAGAAAAAAGATGTGTGATCCACTTCAATTGTTATCCTACACTGAGTAAGATTCAAGATAAGAACCTTCTCAGCCTCAATAGAAACACTTTTTTTTAAAGACAATATTTGTTTTACACATGTACTGTAAAGTTGAATATGGATAATTGCATCCTAATTATCATTAAGTGTTTGTGTGGTTAATGTTTTCCTAAACTGAGGCTGCATTTTACTTGAGAGTCCAGAATGTACAATGGATCATCCCGAAATCCACTCAGTAGCAAATGAAATTATTTCCACTGCTCTTTTGTTATTGCTTGGAAGTTGTGCTAGGATCCAGCAGGGAAGTCCTGTGGCTGATGGAAGGAGAGCAGAGGAAATCTTGTCACTGGCAGGATGTCCAAGCCTCTGGCAGAAGCAGGCTGCTGCAGGCAATTTTAAGTGGTGCACTGGGACTTACCAGGTTTTCAAATCTCATAGCATTTAGAAGACATAGTACCTGCATTAGCTGCCTGAAGCTCTATCAGCAGAAAGTTTGCACTCTGAGAATATAGAGAAGACCCCTGAATTACTGCATCATCAGAATAAGTACTCAAGCCCTTTTCTAGCTTGTTAGGACTAAATTAAATCTATACTCAGCAGTTCTGTAGCAACTATTTTTTTTTTTTTAGTAGAACCAGGGATGTGAAACATTGTAGTGGCTAAACTGACCAAGATGAGAACTGGATCAGAGAAAAAAAAATATCAACAAAAATACACACATGATGAACACTAAACACCTGTAGGATTGCTTCAGCTTATAATAATTGACATTAAATTACAAGTAAATTTGGCCTGTGTGATCTTTGGCCTGTGACCTCAGAACTTTTGTCTATTGTTCTATCTTGAGATATACTCATACTTCCTCATGAATGCCCAAAGAACTGCCCGTTTGCAATGAATACCCAAAGACAATTAGTATTCTGGGGTTCATCCCTCTATTATTCTCACTCAAGTTGTTCAAATATTTAGAGAGTCAGACAGAAAATGAAAAATGATTCTGTAGTTCAAGCATCCACAAGGGACACCCAGAGCCTCTTCCCAGCTCTCACAAAAAGTAGAACAGCTTAATCTGATTAAGACCTATTGCAGAAAACAAATCAGCAAAAAAATGAAATAAACTCTAGTACCTCCCATATCCCTAATGGCAAAGAAGATAGGGTGCTGTGCTTGTCTCTTTGAAAGGCCTGCTTGAGTACTTTGGAACTACAGAATAGTCCTTTTTTTAATTAATTTTCCTTAAGTGGTACTTACTATGAAGTGGTTGATAGGTAATTCTTATTTCCTAATTTTATTTGCCAACACTTAAGAATTTTCATATTGCCTTGATTTTTTTTATTGTCTGTTCCTTATTTTTACTCAACTAGGTAAACAAGTCAGTACTTTTTTTTTTTTTTTTTTGAGATGTTGGAGACAGTGACAGTAACTGGGTGTGCACAGTATTTCTCACTTTATAGTGATTGGTCCTTGTGGTCCTCACAGATGGGTCTCCTTCCTTCCTCCAATGCACTCTCTCTCTCTTTCTCCCTCCATTGTTTTTTTTTCCCTTTCATCCTCTCTTTTGTAAGGGTAAGGGGTAGAATTTGAGTAATTTGATTTTTAGACACTTCAACTTCTATGTCCAGTTCTGTCAACTGTATGACATGGACAGACATTTCAAAATATTAATTACAAGAGTTCCTGTGTCCTTTCACTTGCCAGCTATAATTAAAGAGTGAATGTAACCCCATCCTTCAGTTTCCAAAAGTTTTTCTATAACAAGTCTCAGGAGCTCATATGTTGGAGGAGATGTTTATTCCAGTGCTGTGAACATTCACCTACCCAGCACATGCATCTTTTAATGACACTTTCTGAATATTGCCACCAATTCTTTTTATGGTAGACAAGGAGAAGCAGTTGAATTATTAATTTAGAGCCTGACCGAAGAACTGTCTTTTATTGCAATAGAGTTAAAGGAGATCAAGACCAGGAGCTTCTCTTTTTTGTACCTTCTTTACAACTCATTACCAGTTTTAGCAAGGCTCACCATACCATACAACTTCCCCACAAGCCAGATATCTGCTTTATCCTGCTTTTCTCCATGAATGTTTGGTGTCATTTACTTGGCCACATTTTCCATTGGATACAGGACATGGATCCTGCTGAGCTCTGGAGTCTTTCTCACTTACCCATGTAACATTATGTATCTTCATTTTTTGGAGTCTGGACTGTACTGTCTTTTATTAACCAAATGAATGGATAAAGTTGTCTCCCTGTTAAGGATCTGAAGGACATAAGGAGATATTTTCCTTGGTGCAGGAAGTCCAGCATAATATCTCTGCAGCACAGAGACACCTGCTAAGAGAAACACCTGTCACCACTGAAATCACTGGGAATTTTGGCATTTACATCAGTGGATGTGGTGTTGACTTCAGGAAGGTTTGGTCCAAAAATTAACTGGCATCCCTAGGCATTGAGCTGATTAGTACATGTGGCTCACATAAATGCCAGTGCCAGTAAGAATTCCCCTTATAACTGATCCAATGAAGAAATTAGAAATGTTACTCACAAAAAATACTCATTTGTCCCCACAGAGATGCTTCCCCTTTGATGGGAAGGCAACAGCCCATTTACTGTGTGTGTTTGGGGATACAGCTGGAATGTAGTCCCAAGCTGCCTTTGCTGGTTATATTGCTGACTCCCTTATGCCACTTCACTATGATACCCTGATTTCTATGCATGTTTTCAGATATTCAGTACTCACTGATAACACAAACTGCTTAATCTTCCTCTAATTTAGCTTTAAGTATCATCTGTCTCTCTCACCTCGGTGCAGATCACTTGTTTCAATTTCCCAGTGTGATTTTAGTAATCAGGTATACATTCATTTAGTCTACTGCTTACCAAGACATTAATGTATCTGTCTCTCAACCTCTACAAGAGACCTCTCAGGGGATATTTTGACTTATTTATTTGGTGAGTGTAAAACTTGTTTAAAGGTACCAAAATAGGAGAACCAAGAACACAAGACTTCTAGTACACAAATTCAAGACTTGTTCCATACTGCAAATATCTCATTCTAAGCCTATAAGAGCTGACTGAGATGTTACACACGGACTCTTGCTAAGAAACTGTTGGAAACAAGTCTTCTTCAGATTCCTTCTCTCTGAGTGCTTACTTTGATTCACTACAAGGGACATGGCCATTGTCCTGTACTAGCATGAAATTTGTAGTTTGCTACCTACATTATGCAGGAGCAGAATTGTAATCTGCCAAAGGAGGACTTTTTCTGTGCTCTTCTTTAAATGTTCTTGTATTGAACTAACCAGCAGCTGGAAGCAAAGTGGAATTCCTCATGAAGAAAATTGTGGTGAGGCTGGTGCTAACCAGAGAGGCAGATTCTGCTTCTACCACACCTCCTCATCCCATTAGCAGAGCTCAAGAGCTCATGTTGGCTTCACTGCCCTCCCAGGAATTAGCACAGAAGCCCCAGACAATAGAGAATTTAACATTGATTTGAGAAAGAATGCTATAGGTAACAGTTTTAAGTGCATGCTGATCAGAGAGAGAAAATGTGGGACATTTAGTAGTATATAGCAAGAAACATCAGTGAACAACAAAATCCAGCTTGCAAATAAAAACCATTTTAGACACAATTTTAGTGTTAATTTTGCTATTTTTAACATTATGTTTCTAACATACTCCAACTGAAAATTAACTGACCTTTCCTCTATCTACATTTAAGAGTTCTGTTCCTTCTCATAGGCATTTTCCATTCTTCCTGCTCAGTGAACTATACTGATCTTTGCAATGTTGACATGACCCTGCTGCATATCTTCTTGTAAATGACTGAAAATATTTTAGTGTGCACTTGCTGCAAAATCTTGGCAGATTAGGATTTGGGGGAACTTTGAGATGGGGCTGAATACAGAGGGAAATATTTTTTACTGTGATACCATATTTATATCTGATAATAATGAAAGTACAGTTCTGCTAACATTGGTTTCCAAGGCACTCTATTTAGTACAGATACTCCTTTTATCAGAAGATAAACTGAAACAATTTATAAAGTAGTGAGTTTTTAATTACATTCTGAGTGCAGCTCTCAACACACTCTTCAGTGTGGTTTGACACTTGTCTGGGTAGTCCATGACTGTATCTTGAGTTAAAAGCTGCAGAAGCAAAATGAAACAAAATTTAAATTGAACTATGTACTTGAAAGACACTGTGAAGGAAGAATATATTTGCAGTGTGTTAATCTCCTGTAGGACAGACATCTAACAACAGTGTAAGCTTGCTTGGTTTAAGTGGTTCTTCAGACTGTAATGGACTTTCTCCTCTTTGAAGTTATGGAAGAGGGCACACTGGCATCCTCCTCAAGCAGCCCCAGTGAGACAGAAGGCAAAGTCCTTCTGCTTTCCTTCAGCAATGAGCTGATTTTCCTCTGATGTCTCTTTATAGATGAAACTTGTTTATAGAAAACATAATGTTAGTGGAAACTCCTTGTCAGCACTAAATCAACAATCCTCGTGCCAGTTGCCTGTTAGCAATATAGATATGCTTTTGTCTTTTGCTGATAAGCACACTGAAATCTGTCAAGATATATTGTTACCTTCTTTTAATTAAAGATAAAAATCCAGCATTTTATGTTACTGAAACTGAGCCTGATTACCTATCTTGAGAAGCTGAGCTATTGCCACACTGAGGACTAGGAAATGTTTATCAAACTGAGCAAAACTGAAATTGGAACAAAATTTCTGGGCATTGTTTGAACAACAGCTCTTTTCCCTTCAAATCTCAGGAGAAAGTAAATATCATAGATGGCTGATAAACATTTTTTCCCTACCAATTTTATTTGTGCCTTAAAGGTCTTCTCTTGGCATTTTTTCTTGCAGAATGGATGCTTGAAGCTGTGAGGAACTTCCAGGGTAAATAGCTTCCCACAACAATAACCTTTCATGGATCACAATTAGAACCCTGGGCTTTTATGCTTTTGGTTCCAAAATTATTCTTAAGAAAATTACTGGCCGGATCCTATTTCCCATCTCCCTTCACAGCACCTTTAGTTGTCTTCACACTAAATGTTTACAAATATCAAAGTAAGAAAAAAAATAGATTACTTCTGCAATTAAAAGTTACTAAGAATATTTTGTAGAGAAGGGTCTTCACAAGCTTATATTTTAGACCTAATTCAGAAGTTTTAAATAATTAAATTTTTCAGAATGAACATTTTAACTATTAAAACCTCCAAATGTATGACATCAGGCTCTAAAATAGAGCTCTGTCTTCCAAAAACACTGTGCAAAATGTTTCTATTCAGATTTTCTTTTTTAATTTAAAGAAAACAGATAATGGTTTGTAAAATTATTCTAATTCAGACCGAACACCATTCAGAAATATAACACTTTGTCATGTGACATACAATCACATAAAATGCATACTTTACAAAATATATCTTATTCATTTTAATTTATCTATAAAAGATTATAGATGGGCAGAAGAAACCCACATACACATATTTTATGTATAGCCTTAATAATTCTCACCTGAAAGAAAAAATTACGCATTACTTGAAAGCGTAAAAATCACTCGGCATTTCAGATTTTTGCCTAGAACTTACAGCTTGTGAAGACAACAGAGATTTTCGTCTGTTATTTGCTACTTGCTTTGATCTCTGATTGTGTCTCCAGGCTCCCAGATACACACAACACAGACCTTTTGAACTTGTCCTTCACAAGAAATAACATTGTTTGGTCCCTTAAATGTGAGTTTAGTACTAAAGACATTAGAAAGAGAACCTTTGAATGGAGAGTTAGTTTGTTTTTTTGTGGATAGTCTAAATTATCTCTAAACTTACGAAAATTCTTATGAATTTGTCATTCTTATGATTCTTATGACAAATTTGGACCAAGAGTATTTCAGCTGTGTAAATAGAAAATAGCAGTGACCAAGACATCTTGTACGTTACTTATTGCTAAAAATCAACTATACCAAAGTCTAATCCTAAGAATGTAGATTTTTTTTTATGCTATTGCTATGCTTTTTTTCATCCATGTTAAATTTCAATATCTTTCTAAAGAAAACCAAAGTAGCTTTATTACATCCATTGCAAAAGCTTCCAAGGACTGCTGGGCTCTGTAACAAGGCTCATTTGCACAGGTTTTATAGGGGTGAACAAAATAAAGGCTTTTACTTGGCACATGTAGTCTATAGCTACATCCAGTTTATCTAATGTGACATATGTTGTTAAAGACTGACAGCCAGGTTTCTGCATTTGAAATTAGTTATGTAAATATGACTATATCATTCATTTAAACAAAGTTTTAATGTTATCCCAATGTTACCAAAGCCAGAATTTTGCCTGGAGTCTTTTTTTTTTTTTTTTTAAACATCTGGAATCCAGAGAATAATTAACTTAATTAAGATGTATGAGGAGTGTTGTCTGTTTGGTATTTGCAATTTCAAAACTGTCCATTTTATTAGCAGATGAATGCCTCTATTATCTTTTTTTTTTTTTAGCTTTTCCCATTGTGATACAAAACATTTTTTCTCTGTCTTATAAAATGCAAATAAAATGGTCTAAAACTGAATAAAGATGAAAGTTGTCTTGTCAACTTCTATGGTGAAAAACAGGGACAGAAAAAAAAGCAGCTCAGGGAGAAGAAAAAAAAAATAAAGTACACCTTGGTGAAGAATCTCATTGATGACTGTTGTCAGCTTCAGGATGGTGTCATGACTTTTCCTTCAGGAAAGCAGAGCATCATCTGAAAGGGAAAGTGCTGAAAAACACAAGTGGAGACATAAAACCAACCTTCTTTCCTAAAGGTGCTTTTTCCATTCAAAGCCTGTGAGGAGCTTTTCACAGAAGTTCATAATGATTTTTTCAAGTAACCTTTTAATACAAACAATTTAATTCCACAAAACCCACATAACTATGAGCAGTCTCAAAATACATTAACATTTCAATAGCTTGTTTTAAAGCTGTCATAGCATTCTAAGGCAACAATGTGGTGCATGGAATAGTAAAATGAATGACAGTCTGTTTTTTGGACTCTGGTTATAGGAAATCAACTATGACTTTGTCTAGTGCAGAAAACCAATGATGGTTTTCTAATGGTTGTCTTCTCAGAGACAATGCTGTTAAGCTAAATCTTTCCAAAATCAATAAAAATTACATTAATTTTGCTTTAATTTGGCTAATAACATGCTCTTTATCAGAAGTTTTAGAGGGACAAAGCCAGATATACTTCAGAGCCTAAGAGCAGAAAGTTTGGACTGGTCAGAAAATGATAGCATGGGTTAGCTCCCCTGGGAAGTTTTTTTTCTCTTTTCCAAAATGGGTTTAAAAACATCCTGACTGGCTTTACCTTGAGTATGCAGTGGAAGCAGAAAACTCTGTACCTGGGTACTCAGAGTTTGCTTTCCTAAACAATGACTATGCTGAGTCCAAGAATTACACATTTGGGTGTTAATGAAGTATAAATGCATACAGTAGTAAAGTTTTGGTGCAGTTGTACATTTCATGATGCTTGGGAGGAACAGTAGTGAA
Source organism: Corythornis vintsioides (assembly GCA_025447755.1). NCBI lineage: Eukaryota > Metazoa > Chordata > Aves > Coraciiformes > Alcedinidae > Corythornis > Corythornis vintsioides. The sequence goes on along the minus strand of JAOEGS010004471.1, from coordinate 69,748 downwards.
ACAATGTACAGGATTACTTCCCCATACCTCCGTTTTTTTTCTTGGAAGTCACTTTCTGAAGGCCACATCTTGGTTTTTTATCAGATTGTAGTTTATACTTGCATGAAACAAAGCTATCAGCCAGTGAGACGTGTTGCATTGACTAGAAAAGACAGACCTATTTGCCACCATCAAGCTTCCTTAAAATAAACACTGAGGATGCTAATCCTCCCAATGGTGTTTGGCCAGGAGGCTTTTTTTTTCAAGCAATCTGTGAAACAAAACATCCGTTTTGCTTCACTCATAATTGCTAATTATGTTTATTACTAATTAACTTTTCCTTTACAGATGGCTTGTGAGGAAGAACTTCAGGTCAAAACACATTTCCAAGTCTTTTTTTTTTTTTCACTGATGTGACTTCAACTAACTCTTCCTCCTATCTGCAACTCAAATAAGCCTGTTTGCTTTATCATTTGATTAGGAATATTCCATTTCAATCTCAAATACATCTCAATATAACTTGTATCACCACAGGATCTTATTAATGTGGGTGTCAAGTAGAAGGGTCCAGTCTCTTTTCAGTGGTGCCCTGTGAAAGGACAAGAGCTAATGGTAGCAGGTGAAACACAGGAAATTCCACCTCAACATGAGGAAAAAATTCTTTACTTTGAGAGTGACAGAGTCTGGAAGAGGCTGCCCAGAGAGGTGTGGAGTCTCCTTCTCTAGAGATGAAATTTCAAGACCCACCTGGATCTGTGAGGCATGCCCTGGGTGTTCCTCAGCTGGTCCACATCAACATACTATTATCTGCCAAATATATGTGATTTGGCCCTTGCAAGGCTATTGATTGCATTTTGAGATATAATTCACATGATCTAGTACACAGTCACTATTCTGAATTGTTGGCTGCTATGCATTGACTAGCACAACATTGTATGTTACAAAAGAACTTTCTGAAAATTCATATAAACCTTAAGTTAGTGTTCAGGGAAATACAAATAAAAAATAAAGCAAAATAAAATGAGGCAAAACACTTTTCTCTTGAAAACAATTTTTTGGTACATCACTGTTAAATTTCTTTTTTTTTTTTTTAATATTTCTAATTGAAAAGCATTCTGGATTGGCTATCTTTGTTATCCTTGAAAATGTATGTTTCAGTTCCTGACATCAAAGGAAGGGTCCCCAGTTATCAGAAGCTTTAAGCCAAGACAAGATGGTTAAAAAGGCTTTTTTTTTTTTTTGGATATGGTAAAATCTTCCCTGAAGTGTGGACAGTCCCTCAGGGTCTTTAATCAGTCAATCTGCATATGGAAGCCCTTCCACCTACCTCTTTGGGAAGCATGCAGAGGGAGCTCCAGCAGTCCTATGAGTATTGGGATTTTGAAGGTTGTTCTTAGACTGCTGTAAATAAAGGGTTCTTCATCCTTGAGAAATATTTCCCTGGAGCTGAAGATTCTGTAAGTGAAATATAACAAAGCAGAAATATTCAGACTGGGGTGGTTTTTACTCTTTTCCTCTGTAGCTGAAAACACCATCTGCTTGAGGATTTTCTGCAAGCAGGCTAAATTCATTGAGTAAACTGTTCACTCCAGATTGTTTGCTTCGCTCTATATAGCAATCTACAATTGTTGATTAATTAAAATGCACAGTTCCCCCGTGAGAAAGGTATGTACTGTTATTCCAGATGGGGAAACTAAGGCACAGAGAATTTATCCGACCTGTGAAAATTAGCTGGAGAATTGAGTTTTAAGTAGTGGATAACAGGAGCATCCTTTCCCTGTCATTACATAGCAATCTTAGGTATTCAATCA
>JAOEGS010004471.1:0-67949 GCA_025447755.1 Corythornis vintsioides | reverse complement strand
ATAAAACTATTTTTTGAGCAGTGAAAGTTTGGGGAATGAACTCTCCTAAAAGGTCCTTTCATGTACCTCCAGAAGCAGCTGCAACTGCTAGTAATAAATAATGAAAAAATATACATTGCTATTTGATGTCAGACTGCTTTGCCTGGTTTATACCCAGAAATTTTCCAAGTCAGGGCTTTCTTTGACTGGATGAGTTCCAAGGTAGAAAATCATAGCTGGATCTCGCAAGCACATACCAAATGATCTCGAATATTGCATTGACCTTTCTGCCTGGAAATTAATTAAATAAATATGCATTTGATGTTTAAACTGCACACTTCTCACCCCACAAAATAAAAGGCATGGCTAAAACAAAGGATTAAAAGGTTAAATTATTAACCTGGTGCCTGACCAAAAGGAATGAAAAGCAGAAGAGAAAATTGTTACATAAGCAGAAAAACTAAATAGGCTAACAAATGAAGTTTGAAGACAATCCAGGAGACTCACAAAATGAAGACAAATGCACCTTCTTGCCACAGAAGAGCTAGAAAATAATTGCAGACTTTTTCCTTACACACTATTTGTATAGAAGTATTTGTTTTCACACTCCGAGTGCAGCTTGTGGATGTACAGCTCTGTAAACTGCATTTAAATTAATATGGATGACTTTGCATATGCAGGATTTAAAACCCAGTGAAGGTTATAATCACTGGTCTCCTAAGCTTACACTCTAGGCTGTAAACGGATGGTTGTATGGCAACATTTCAGAAAGGAAGAGATATTATTGATAAAAAGCTTTGATAGAGTTAGGGAGAAAAAGAGAATGTTCCTGGCAGTGAAAAGGCAAATCCCATGGCATGGCTGAGTTTTCAAAGTTACTAAAATCAGGGGAAGATGCAGATAGAGTAGAGCATTTGCCAACTTCTGTTGGTTTTGGTGGGGATCTTGCTGTCATTCCATGGCCATGTGTTGTCACTAATGGAAAACGAGCTCAGCAGGACCAGAAATATCGTAAGAAATAAAAAACTCAAATGATCTCTCTCACACATTAACAACAAAATTAAATGGACAGGGTAGGTTAGAGATGAGAGGTTTAAAGTGAGAAATACTATATGTGTATAGTAGAGCTCTAGTCCTAGGGCAAGACAAGAGGATAGTTGTGTGAGATGGGTGTTTAATGACATCTCCTTGCTAAACTATCACTTGGTTATGGTTACTTCAGCTTTGGATAGACAAACTTAGGGATAAAACAACAAGTGACTTAGGCAATGGGTGTTTTTGAACTGTGACTTCCAAATCCAGGATCAGAAGTACCAAATTAAGAATACTGCAAAACTTTCCAGGGGAAAAACACGAGAAGGTAAGAGGATTATTTTGGAAGTTTGCCACAGGCCTTTTCAGCAATGTTATTTTCCTTCATTGCTTCAGCTATATATATGATATATGATATTAATTGATTATATTCCCTTTTCATGATTCATAGGCAGTTACAGCTCTGACAAGTTAATTCTGCATTAACTGTTTTTTGTTGGTTTGCTTTTTTTTTTAAATTTTAGTATTTTCAACTAAAGCACGCATCCTTCATCAGCAATTTCAACTGGTCTCTACTGCATGAGAATTGATGCTAACAACTGGTAAAATGCCAAGTAAACCAAATGGTACTTGCTGGGTTGTTTTGGAATTGTAATGGCCTGTCCCTAAACGCACAATACCCTTGACAACTAAAGTATGTCAGGCTAAATTCTGATCAGGATAATTCTGGTTAAGATCCAAGCTGAATTACTTTAATGAGCTGAAGGCTAAATTTTCCTTTCACCAAACATGTAGGTTACTGGCTTCATTCCATGTAAGATGCTAATATGGGTTGGTGAGGCTATCAGTTACAAGAAAAACTGTGAAGAACTAAGTTAAAAGAATTCCATGGTTTATAGGGAAAAACACTAGGCCTGTGATGCTGGAAAGAAATCAATAATTATGAGAATACTTTTTATATTAATGCAGAGGGCCTGAAGGAGATATTAATTACCTAAAATATAGAAAGAACTTAGTGGTAACATTATGTTTTGTGCAGCTGTAACATTTTCAGAGCCCAGAGTCTTGCTGAGTTCTGTTGCAGTCTAATGAAACTGATGTTCCTGTCCTAAAGATCTTGTGGTCCAAATAGTTGAGAAAGGGGAATACAGTGAGAAGAGATAAACAGAAATAACAATTAATGCTTCATTTCCAAGCAAGAACATCAACAATATGTTCTGATAAACAGATGTGAAGAACTCCTTCATCTTAAATTCCCATTAATCATTGAGGAAGGGAAATTAAAAAAAAAAAGGACTCTGTACAGTATTTCCCCTGTTCCAAGAGCAATAAGCCCAGAAATTCACAATGAAGTAAAACATGTATTTTAGTCTGAAAGACAGAGATGGACCATTTAAAAATTCAATCACTCAGAAATGGGTGCACACGCACACTCTTCAAAGAATACAGCTCCTTTTCAAACCACATGCTCCCTCCATAGCATTTATTCTTCCCTTTGTGCTACCTCATCAACCCAGGATTTTCTCTTTTTCTTTTAAGTAGCCCCATTATTTTTTGCCTCATAAAGTGTTACAATTTCCATGCAGCAAAATGTTTTGTACAGCTTTGTGATGTTACCATGCTGCTTCACTGTAAGCCATTTGACTTATCATTGTTGACAGAAAACCCCAGCTTCTTGTACATATACAATAAAAACCTTAAATGTTTTCCAAATATCTCTCTGAAATATATTACCTCTAATTAAAAAATAACCTGCAGACTTACGGTTGAAATTAATGATGTGAAAAATAAAGACATCTTTCTTAGAGCTTCAGTGGTTTAGGCAGTGGGCCAGTCTGATATGTATGATATATCCACTTTTTTTGTTGTTTGGTTTGCTTTTTTTAAGTGAGGAACAGTTTTTAGAATTATATTAAAGACAGTAAATTTTCCTTTAAGTGATTTATTGATAATGACATCATCTTGTACTCATCTCTAGTTGCTCACTATATTTGTGTGACTGTAACTTCAGTCTATTGCTGGATTAAAATACCTTGAATCATGATACACAATGGAGTGTGGTTCTTCATTGGGTCCTTTTGCAGTAACTTTATGATGATATGGTACAGCAGCAAAAACATTTTCTTTGTATTCCTGTTGTCTGCTGGGGACTGCTCTGTATATCTGGACAAAGAGGGCTAAATTGCCCACACTGTTCCATTTAAATAAAAAGCAGTAACATCAATATAATTAAAAACAAAAAAAAACAAAAACAAAAACAAAAAACAACAAAGGAAGGAGGGGAGGACTTTGTTTACTAAATGCTAAAAACCATGTGCAGAAGGAACGAACCAGTTGGGAATATTAGACCCATTCCCTGCTCTTGCTTTGTGATAGAAACACTAAAGAGTAAAGTCAGCCCTGTCACAAATGAAGATGTTCTCAAGGGACAAACCTTTTTGCAGTGCACCCCTTCCTTTATGACACTGCAGGTCCCCACCTTCAGCAGGACTCTCACATTTGTCTCTCTCCCATCCCTAGCAGTTATAACCATTACTCACAAAAATTTTCCTTGCTCTGGCCTTGTGCCACACAGTCTTGCTAAATACCAAGCTTGGTATTCACAACTCAGTGTGTGAATATGGAGCCACACTTACCTTTGGGTTAATGTAACTATGCTTTACCCTACTGATGTCCTAGGTTTGGCTTTCCCATCCCACTGGCAAAGTGTAGTGAGCAAGTGGCTGCATGGTACTCAGTTGCTGGCTGGACCTAAACCATGACACTGAGGCTCTGCTGCTTCCAGTCTGATCAAGCTGCTTTATAATTTGGCTCTTGGGTATTGAAAACATTAATTGAAGCAGCAGGCACATAAGAATTGAAAAGAAGGCATTTCTACATACAGGTTGCTATTTTTCCTAGGTCTGATAGATGTTAATAGGAATCAAAGACTGAAGGAGGCCAAGAAACTGTGAAAATTCTACATTTCATGTTTTCCCCAGATATTTAGTAAAGAAAACCAAATTCTTGCTGTGTGGAAAAATGATAGACAATAGTGGCACTACTGTCAGACACCTTAACACAAAATGGAACAGAGACATGGCTAATATCTGTTAACGAACAGCTTGTAATTATTCACAGTGCAGTGCAATCACTAACATTAATAGTGTGGATGAGAGGAACTGTGGGAAAAAGGAGGTTATTCACTTCTAATTTTAGCACTATAATGAATACCTAACTCTTCAAATGCACTGAACAAATGAACTTACCCACTCTGTATTTATCATTAGCACTCATTAACATGGTGTTAATTAACTCTGTGTAAAGTTTCACAGTCTGAGGCTCTATAATAATTAATATATTAGCAGGTTTTATATGGTCATTATTCATGCTAGTGCATTTAACTTAGAACTGTTGCCTGATAGTTATATAAAACTGAACATGCCACTTCACTGATCAGCAGTCAAGATTCAAGTTCCTCAGTCAAATAACTTGCAGAATAGCTGGGAGATGTCTGTTGTGAATGTAAGTACTTCAAAATGTGCTGTAGAAATTGTTTCTTCATTCTTTTCCCTTGATGTCAGTATGTTTCTCCTTTAGACTATTTTCTTCTGTTCCAAAGCAGTCTCAACTTTCATATTATTGCCATATTTATTCAATCTGTTGCAGATGTTTTTCCCATACCTATCATTTTCTTAAAAAAAAAGTTTTATATAAAAATTTTTTACAAAGGTAATTACTTCTAATGTTTTCTGTTATCGTTTGTTAGAAACTGTTGGGTTATAATTTTTCTTCAAAACTTTAAAATGACATGTTGAGAAAACTGTCATATGTGGATTCATGACTGTTGTCTCAGTCTAAGGTCCACTAGATTTTGACATTTCTCAGGGGATATCAGAGCGTTGCAGGAATGACAGACAGCAATGGAGATCTACCAAGAAGATTCAGAAGTTCAGCCAGTTCAAATCTCACCCTGTCAGATCTCTTGTAAGTTACCCTGCTAGATTCAAAGGAGGATGGGAATGAAACTGGGCTTGCTAGAGAGGAGTCTGGGAATGGCATGCTGGTGCTTCTGTGATGGGGTACTGGATAGGTCTTTCAGTAGAGGTAGGGCATGGTGATCCAAGGGGCAGCAAAAACACAAGGCTTACTAATAAGTAATTAATGATGGAAGTGGCTGAGAATGTTCAGGCAGGAATTGGGGCTTTTAGCCCAGCCAAAGAGCATCTATACCAATGCACGTAACATCGGGGAGGAGCTGGAGGCCATTGTGCAGAGAGAAAAAATATGATAGAGCTGCCATCATGGAAACCTGCTGGGATGACTCTCACAACTGGAGAGCTGTAATCAAGGGTTAACAACTTTTCAGAAGGGCTAGGTGAGGAGGAAGAGGAGGAGAGGAGATGTATGAATGCCTACAAATTAATTAAAGTGATGATAGAGTTGAGTTCCTTTGGGAAATAATCAGGGGGAAGGGAACAAGGCCGATATTCATGCAACAGAAAGAACTTGCCCAATACAGATCGTTTCCCTCAGTGTCCATTGCAATCTGCAATCACGGACTTTTGTTGTTTGGTTTTTTTTACTAAAAGTTTATGTGCTAACAAGAAGGGAAGTTTGAAAGAAAGGGATCTTGGCATTTGGATAATATATTTGAAGATTTTTTAATTTTTTTTTTATAATCTGTAGATTTAGAGTAACGAGCATTATTCAGAAAATAGAAATAAACAGTATTTTATAAATATTTTTGATTTGTATGATTATTTTTTTTTTCAGAAACACTAAAAGATGACAATAATACATTTCAGATTTGCTTTCTAGCTCTAAGCATAACACCAAAGGAAGCAGGTGGAAGCAAAAATAGCAGGCGTGCAGTGTAAATGTTTGTCATGTGAATATATGACTAGAATTATGCCAATGCAGTTACTGTTTCACCATATTTTGCAAGTTGGATCCTTATACTGCCTGTATCAATATAATATTTTTGCCTGTAGTTCATCCCACTTCTGTGGAATGAGAAGTCTGCAGAGCAAGTGACCTTAATGAGCCTTTGTGGCTGTGTTCCCAGCCCCCCAGTCACATGCACAGTACAGGCTCAGTTAAAATCCACATCATTTAGGCTATGAGGGTTTTGGAACGCAAACAGTTAAGTAAGTAACATGAAAAAAATACATAAAAAGACAGGTAGAGGCATCTATTATCAGAGATGAGACCTGGCAAATACACCTGATGAACAGAAAGAAGAGTCAATTAATCAGTATCAAGCACGATATTAAAAGATAATGGAATGAAAACAATAACAGTATGTGGTGCAGGTCTTAGAGAGAATCCAAAACACATATGAATTTATTTTGTCATAAATCGATCCCAAAAGAAATCTAGACAAGGTCATTGGTAAATTCCCTCAAAGCCCATTTAATCAGAGATGATATGATAAAGGTTAGTCCACTTTCCAGGTAGTCTGTAATTTTACTGGACATTCTCATTGGCTGCATAGAGGAAAATTCAAGGCTAATGTAAAGAACACTTCTGTCAGGGTGACAGGTTATAGCTCAATAACTGGGAGCCATCTGTCAGGACAACAAATAAGTTCAATATAAGCTTCCCACTTGTGTTGTTTGGTTTTTTTTCCCCCAAATAGTTTTCAGCATTTGTAGACCAAAATTAGAGCAACTTTGTAAAGACAAATAGGTAAACAGTATAATTAGGATATTGTGTATTTTATAACCTACTGTCTTTGAACATAATTTGGTTTTGTCATGTTCTTAAGACAATGTATTTAAGAGCTAAAAGCAGCCTTTTGGGATATATGCCTTTGTGTACATTAATATAACATTACAAAAATCCCCTTCTAGAAGACACAGAAGTAATTTTCCACCTTACATGCCTTTTCATTAAGATAAAATATTTTTTAAAGCTTTTTTCTTCCTACAAATTAGAGGCAGGATTATCTTTATATTAGATACTTAGCATTCTTATTAATACTCTACTACTTCTGGCTGAGTTCATCAGTCACTACTATCATAAATATTTTTTTTATTAGGCTTGGTTCAGTTTACAGAATTTTCCAGTTTGACTTATCCCTTAATGCCCTTACCAAAAATCATCTTATATGAGTGCTATTACTATTTAAGATGCAGGTAAAATGAGCACTTTTAACTAATGTAATATCTTTACATAGCCTCCCTATAATCCTACTTTCAAGGCTGCATCATGTTTGGTCTTAGTCCTCCAGCTCAGCAATGGACCATCAGATGAGCATACAGAAATGCTGATGCTAGTGTGCTTTGTGAGCATGCAGTGCTTAGGTCAGAGTCTGACCTTTAATCATAGTTTTTAGGTATATGCAGCAGCAGCTCATTCTGGTTCTAGGCTTTGTGGCAATACAACGTTGCACAGAGACAGGCCTAAATACTAGTTCCCCATAAGAAGCACATTAATTTTTTCTCAAGTCATGACTAACAAAATGGAGAAGCTTTCTCACCTTTTTCACAATAGCCCAAAGGCTTTGGATCCAAACTTATCACAAAGTAGTGACACAATATCCAGGCTGTAGGAGAAGGACATTTAAAATTATATGGAAACTGGATAAAAATATATAGCAACAAATGGATTCAGAATAAAAGGCCATCATCCTTTTTTCTGTTCAAAGCCCTGACCAAAAGAGATGTGCATCTTCTTGTCCAGCTCCTTCTAGCCTTTTGGCTCTTGTATTATTGCTTGTTTATGCACTGTCACAGCCTGATAGTTATGCTATCTATTTGAGATATAGGAGCTGGGATGAAGACTCTCCTCACTGGAGACCAGTTCAGAACCAGTATCCCATTACGTGCCACCATACACTGAAACAAGAGGTACCAATTGCTACCTTCTTCTTCACTAAATATCTGGCCACAAACCCTCATCACAGCATCCAGGAGTGCAAAAGGGTACTTAATTTTTAGTTTGGTGCTTCATGTATTCACTGTGTATGAACAGAGACCTGGCCAGTTTCTAGTCCAGACCTCTATTATCCTGTAGAAGTGCCTTGTTTTTGCCACAGACACTGGCATCTAATTCAGCTGGTCTGTGTCACCCTGCTGCTGAAGTCGTTGTTTTATTTTTAAATGTTGAAGTCTACCCCAGGTGTCTGTGTTTAGCAGTTGGAAACTGACCCAGAGATGTTTAATTTAAGGCATTGAGTGCTGACAGAAAAACAGAGCCCTTCAGCTCTGGGACCAGCAACTCTTAATTCAGAGTAGCTGGGGAGAGCCTCCATAGAAATAAACTAAGTTCCAAATTAAACTGCCACCATCAGCCAGAGGAATGACAGCCCAGATAAATAAAACCAGAACTATTTCTGCATAAAATCTGTTGGTAGGCTGAGTCAAAGGCCACAAGGGACCCTGCAGATGATAAATATCTCGGAGAGTGACTCTTTTTGCAGCCCACGCTGTCCTCATGCAGCCCCTTTCTAGCCCCACTCCCACTGCAGCTCAAGCACTTGTCTCTGTCCCAGCACCAGCCCTGGTACTGGGTTGGCCCTGATTGCAAACCCAAACATTTTGAAACAAAACTGTGATTTTGATCCATCACTTAGCTGATTTTCATTCAAATAAATCTGTTAGTGGGAGAGAGATCTAAAGTCAGATTACATGCAAAAACTGAATTACGTCTCTCCATAACAACTGTTGAAATAATTTATGTGTTTATTGCTATGTAAACAATTTGCATTTTCATGGATATTTCCTTAGTAATTTCCTCTAGTCCTCCAATAGGAAAAAAGTCTATCTAGAATTACATGGAAGAAAATATTACAAAAGTCAAGCTTGCAGTACCTCTGCTGACTTCAGTGAAGTTCTACCAAGAGATATATTTTGATTATTTTTTAAACATTGAGATTACTTTTATATAACAAAACCATGAAAAACATAAATCAAAGGTAAAATTATTACAGCCATATGGTAATGGAAACAATGTTGATATTAACTCAATTTGTTTAAGATTTTTTAATCACTGCAATATCTTAGTTTTCTAGTTATCACTAAATTTTTAATCTGGAGAAGTATCATCATGCTAGTAGACAAATAATTCCATGCAATATGTGCTATTCAAGAAAGTTATCTGTATTGCAACATAATTACCTCAGCTGACATACTGAGTCCTAATTACAACAGATATAGCTAATTACTTTGGTTCATCCTGTAAATAGCTCAGCGTGTATCTGTATGAGAATTCAGTAATGACACATTGCTCAGTGGGATTGTATATGTAATTTGATTCTCAAGATTTTATGCATAAGGTTCTTATTTTTCAATATCTGCAAAACTTTTCCTTCAAACTTAACTTGTTAGAAACTTAATGATGGTGAACAGAAGAATACTCAGCAGAATTCAAGTGATAAAAACTGATACAGTTGTTTTTTTGGGATATTATTTTTAACCCCTAAAGAGGAACAAAACCCATGTCAGATTTGCCACCATGTCCCCTTAAAAAGCCCTTTCTCAGACAGGGACAAGAAAAATGGTGATTCACCAGCCCACTGCAAGTGGATTTGTTCTGTAAAAACAGATCTATTCTTTCCCTCCTTGAGTTTACACCATGGAAAAGCAGTGGTAGGTGAAAGCTTTGTGTAGTGCTTCTGCTGCCTGCCTGCACAAGTGGGGCATGAGCAAGAAAATGCTGGGATAGATAAAAAGTACCAAAATGCAATCAAAATTCAGTGGAAAATGGCTTAAAGTCTTAATTATACTAAAAGTCCCAACATGTTTATATCCTACATCAAGCTGGGATCTCTCTGTAGAAAGTTATGCAGATTTCTATTGTACCCCAAATGCTAATTTTAATTTGATTTTTTGCTAATTTGGCCACAGAAGGTAGAAATGTAAAAATAAAAGAAATAATTTAGTATAATTATTTTTTAAAATCAAGAACGTTTAAAGGGTTTAATGAGAATATTTATATTGGTAATATGAATCAGTATAACATATGTAGGGGACAAATTAAGAGATCATAGTGATTTTGGATTTTTTTCTTATTCTATGTCATTACAAAACTTTAAAAATAACTATTAATTGAACTTCACACATTTATGCTATAGACACAGGGTCTAAAAATATTCCTCAACCAGTTCCAAATGTATAGCATTACATTTTATTTTCTTTCTACTATGTTTTTAACCAAGAAATTCCACATTTTTTAGTGGAATCAAGATTCTCCAAGGTTTTTATAAACTCCTGATTTCAACCAAAATTGAGAAAAATAAAAATGTATTTCACACATATACAAACTTGCCTTCACCAGTTCTAGGTTGCATAATTACAGAGTATTTATTCTTTAAAAATAAAAAATATTTTTTTAAAAAAAAGGAAACCACATTAAAATAGAATCTCTGTTAAAATTTGACTCAAGCCAGCAATGGCGGTCCAAGCATGACTTTGGTGTTTTCTCTTGCTCTAAAAAAATTACTGTCAAGAAAACACATTTTTCTACTCCACTATCTCTGAAAAGTACTTGTAAACAAGAGCTACTACCCATCCAATACTGGAAAAATTCAAAGCATTTAACTTATTAACAGTGCATTACTCCAGATGCCCTGGCCAGATATACATTCTAATACGTATTCTGCTTTTCTTATTGTGGACTGAACACAGTCCTTACTTTTTGTCCAGGTTCTGCTACCTACTGCTAAAACCCCTGTTTTACATCTCCAGAGACTGCTGTATTTCAGTTGCAAAGAAAGTGATGTAATTTGTTAAATGCTTTATATTCCATTAGGACAAATAGAGGTATCTTAAGTTGAAGACATTTTGAAATAGCTCATCAGGTGGCACACACGATGAGGTTGCTTCAGAAAAATTATGGAGACAGGTGGTATAAATCTGCAACCACCTGCCTCAGTGTAATCTCTTGGGTTGAGGATTGATTCTGTTTCACTGAAAACAGGGAAAATAACAACCTTGATAGAGAACCTGGCAAAAAGACTGTGACTCTGCCTAAATTAGAATTCTATTTCTGTTATTGCCCACTCCTCTCTATCATTAATTAGACCATTAAAGACGTTGTCTCACATTTGGAGGCACACAGCTGTGGCTACAAAACATTTATAAAACCAGAAATGGTGAAAGCTTTTAAATCCCACTTCACACTTTCTTACATGTTTTCATATTCATATGGACCTATGTATAATTTTCATTAGATAGCCATTAAACAGTATCACTTCATGCTTAGGAAGGTCTTGATCACAGGTTGCTTGATTTGGAGAATACTCTGAGAAACAGCAATAAAAGAATACACACATGTACAGCCATTGTTACTTTGATTTTCTGGTCAGACACATCACTGGAACATGGCAATTGCAATGTTCTTTGCATTTGATAATGATTTTTTTTAACAGAGTCATTCAAAGTTAGAGCAAAATATGCTTCCTGAAGCACCTCTGCAATACCAGAGAGAGTAGTATTTATCATTATTTACTTCATTAAACACAACACCCCTGTCAATTAAAACACAATTTGCCACAGGTGACATCTGCTGTTGCAGCTATAAGCAGTATTTCCTGAATTTTCTGATCATTGATAACCTTCAAAAATTTCTCAAAATTCATTGAGAAGTTTAAGTAATATGGACTTGCAGTTATCTTAGAGATTCTGTACCATACTTCTGGTTCAGATTTCTAAAAAAAATATTTGCAATTTAACATTTGTTTTGTAAACAGCAAATTGCCAACGATCAAGTCTCAACATGACAGGAACAGAAAAAGGAATCAGAACTCGTGGAAGACTCTGAACATTCTAGAAGTGATAAATCATATTAAATTTATAATATTCCCAATGAATCTTTAGATTAGTGGGGTTAAAATAAACAGTCTGTAGTTTCTTTGGAAACTCTCACCTCAACTCTTACTACTCCACTTAGCAAGAGACAACTCATTAAGATTATTATCTCTGAGTCTTACCTTACAAGGTATTTTTCGTATCTTGAGGTATCATTAAAAAGAATGGGTTTTTTTATGGTTTTATTAATGTAAAATTAATGAAGCTAAACACTCACAATGAAAAATTATGTTTACAGAAGGACTGTGATGCTAGCACAAAAGAAATACATTTTTAAAGGCATAGAAAAGGGTTAGAATTCATTAAAATTCAGCACCAGCATTCAAGCACAGAAGCAAATACAAATGGAAATTAATATTGGACAGCCAGAGATGAGTAACAATTAGGATTAGGATATTTCCAGATTTCTGGTGGGAGTTTGTTACTGAAGAAATATTTTTTTCATTCAAGTTGGTGACATGATATTTTTGATCTTTGAAATGGTTTTACTTTAATATTTATGATGACATTTTGTTTTAATTTATAATTTCTAATTATTTCAGAATAGCACACAAAAAGGAAAAAATAAAGCAACTACAACAATTTTTGTTAGGAAGTAATCAATTACTGACTGTTAGAAATTGACAGGCAGATTGCTAGCAAATTATTTTAATTATCAATAATTATACAACTATTTTAGAGACTTACATCACCGGTGGGTTGCCTGTGACTTCTGCAATAGATGAAACTATTAGTATTTTCTGTCTTATGGCAAAATTTTCTCAATGTGCAAAAATAGTAATGCAAATTAGGTGTTAAAAAGATCATCTCAGTTTTTCTCTATGCTATTTTTGATACATTGTGCATGTCAACCAGTTGCTAGATTTCTTGCATGTTCTGGCAGGTACAATGACCATCTTAATGCTTATTTACTTCTCTTACAGTACCTTTGTATGAGCTCTTGTTCTGTCTTAAGACATCTTTGTATAAAAAAATGAATAAAAAAGGAGAAGAAACAAAACCTGTACAACTCATATAGATTCAGAAAGGTTCTTCTTATATTACTGTAAGTTCAAAAAGTGCATATGACTGCTGGCAAGCTTTTTAGAGCTTCCACGGAGACCCTGTCTCTGACTATAGTGCTCTACACAGAGTTCAGCAGCTATTGCCGATGCCAGGAAATCAGTCAAGGATATGATGTGCTGTATGGAAAGTTAGGAAAACACTGTTTTACATTAATACTCTTTAAAGCAATGAAATAAAGAGGAAGTAAAAACAAGAATTTAAGTTATATTAAAAATAAAAGGTCTTGATTTCAAAAGTGTGTTGTCCTACTGGTGTGGTGCTCCCAAGGGAAGACAAAAAGGTTTTAGGAAGAGTCAGTGAACAGATGTTCCAATGAAGCATTATGATGTTTTCTTGGTTATCTCATAGTGTTTACCTGAGTTTTCCACATTTTTCTTACAAAGTTTTCTAGTCAGCACATTTAATCCTGCATTTCTACTTCTCTGTGCCACGTTGTATTTCAAAGGCATCATCATCAGATAGGAAATGGTTGTAAGTTATATAAGGCCACAGGTTGTATCTTGTCTGGTGAGGCTGCCACCAAGTGCAGATGACCGCGCTGCAGATAAATCCAGCTAGGAAGCTGATTGAGAATTTAGCTCCTTGCTTGTAACACAGACTACTCCATTGGTCAATATTAGAGTAAGGTACATAATTAGACAAATCTTTCTCTGTGATTGCAGAAAGTCCCCAAAGGAGAGCACACTTTCTTTAGTATTTTTATAGTTTGAAATTATTTTAGTCATTCATTTCAGCAGGTGACTCTACAAATCAGCCAGAAAAAAAAAATAATGTGGTGAGTACATTCCACATAGTTCCTTTTTCTTGCTTGTGTCAGTATAAATTCTAATTCACATTAATATCTACAGTCATGAATTTGCATTTTTCTTATGGCTGTTCTCTGGTATTGAAGTATTTGCAAAGCAGTGGAATAATACGCTCTCATGTCAAAGTGTCTCATATCAGTTGTCTTAGCCTTCCTCCTAGATGCTTGACATTGCAATAACAAGATATTCTCACTCATATCTATTTCTGGAAAGCACAAGGTTTTATTTTGCAGTTGCTTTCAAGAAAAAAAAAGGGAGGGAATGGAGAGATGGAGAGTCACTATTAATTGCTGTTCACCATTAACCCGCAAAAAAGCTGTTTCATTCAAGATGTAATTGGGAGTAGTGATAAAGTATAAAATGTAATGGCATCTTTTGAGATGTAATATGAGAGATATTTAAAGTAACTTAACAGAAAGCTGACATATATATTGCTTTATGATTTTTTTGTGCCTTTGTTCCTCATTTGTCCTTCTCTACTATTTCTTATCCACTGTTGAGATCTTTTCTAATATTTTGGTACACACTAAGATCAGAAATGCTTGTAAACATGTAAGACTAACCTCAGCCATGCTTTTGATATCTTCTTTAGAACAGCAAATGCAAAGCCTACAGCTGAACTGATAGTAGTCTGGTAATGAGTCATCCCTCAGGAAAACAAGATCAACAATGAGTAATGGAACTGTAATAATCAACCAGCTAGCCCACAAGAGGTTGCCAGAAAAGCACAGAAGATGAAGATGAAACATCTGAAAATATAGCCTCCATCTTTAAGAGACAGCTGAATTAAAAGCACATATGATTGCTAACGCAATGAGAAATCCTAAGCAAGTACACTTGCCTTTTGCATTAATCCTTCAAGTAATAATTTAAACCTGCATCTTTTTCAAACCATGCTTTGCTTCTGTACTTTCCTTTGAACTATAGACCCAAGATTACTTCCAAATTTACATTCCTATTAACTTTGGAATAGAAAACTCATGTACATTTTCTTCTTCAGCTTCCAGTCTATTGAGCCTCTTTACTCTCTATCAGTTCAACAGTTCCACCCAGTTTAGTGTCATCTGCAAACTTACTAAGGGTACACTCAATCCTCTCATCCAGGTCATCAGAAAGATGTTGAACAGGATCAGGACCCGCACAGAACTCACTTGTGACCGACCACCAGCTGGAATTAACTCCATTAACTACTGCTCTCTGGGCCTGGTCTTCTAGCCATTTTACCCAGTAAAGAGTATGTCCATCCAGGACACAGGCAGCCAGCTTATGTTTGCATTGTCCATCTTCTATAAAACACCTCCCTCACTGCCAGATGAGGGAGAGTGAAGGCACATCCCAGACTATTTTAAGTATGTCTTTCCACAAGCTATAATTTAACATCCCATCCTCCATCACACCTCATGAGGTAAATAATGAAAAGTAAGAATACATTTGAAAAGGACAGATTCTTTTCTTTTGACACTTTGGTGGGAAAAGGGCATACTAAAAGGAAAATGATAATCTCTTTTTAAGGGCTTCCAAATGTGATGTAACTATAATTTTCATATTTTTCCATATATAGTTTTTGAAGGAAGCAAAACTGTTTAATAAAAGGAGACAGAGGTTGAGGGAATAGAGCCCAGTTTCACTTCAAGTCTTTACATTTTGTAAAAGAAAGGATTCTTTTTGATTTTACTTAAAGAAAAAAAAGTGTAAGAAGTCTAAATAATAATAGTGAAGTGCAGAAATAGCCTCATTTCTAAGCTTTCAGGGACAAAAAAAAAAAGATCTAATAGGATTTGGGGAAAAAAAAAATCAACTGTCAGCTTTAATCATCAGTAAGGTTAGTAGCAATTGCTCCTGAGGAACAAAATTCTGTTATACTGCACCTCAGCATTTTGATACTAAAATAATTTGTTTTTCTCTTTAGGTATTTGAAACCAGTCTTTCACTAGACATACAACTGATACCATGATTTACTTTATACAACGCTAGTGGCGAGAAAGAATATTTTGTTTTGGCTTCTCATACATTTAAGTGCTGCAAGGCAGACAGAAACATCCTCATTATTTCCAACAAAAATGTATCATACAAGATAATTTAGGCTTTTCTCATTTCTGTTCCCAGATACGCTTAGACCAGCTTTGAACAAGTTCTAACCATTAAAGTACAGCATTTTCAGAACACTTGAAAACAATCATAAATGCAATATTTTTGATTAAAGACCATGTGAGCTTCTTATCTCACTTTAGCTTATAGGAAGCCTAGGACTATAAAAAGAAACTATTGCAGCCATTATTTTGCATCTTTTTTTGGTTTTACATTGCTCCAGATTCCTTCAATACACCTCACTAATGGTTAAATTTTTAATAACCACAACATATTTCATGAATAGCAGCGAAAGGACATTTTTATCTTCAATAAGCTAACCTTTCCAAATTATTCCACAACATCCTGAAACCAGAGCAACTCATTTGAAATGAGTGGAAATCCTTCTGTCAGAGAGAAAACTGCTGTCCATGGGTGAAAACCATGCACTTTTTCTTTTTTTTTTCCTTTTTTTTTTTTTTTTTCACACCCCCAGGATACATGAGTGTACGTGGAGATCTTAGGAGAAGAGAATAATGAAATGATTTTCTACTGCCACCCAGAACAGGTTATTCACAGATTCTCAACTTACTGAATTATTCTACTGTAAACAATGGGTTTAGGTCCAAGTGGTATCTACTTGCCAGTTGGCATCTACTACAATCTTAGATGCCATTTCTTGTCTAATACACATATAAATATGAAATTTTATTATAATAGAAACTCAGTAAAGAAAAATATACACAATTTTAAAACAATGAAAAGTCTACCAAGATTCATGAAGCAAATAAGCAAGTACCAACTGAAAACACAAACCAGTCTCAATCCAAATTGCAGTGCAATCAACTGAGCAACTGACCTGATTTCTGATCCCTGTTTTGATCTTTTCTTACTGCTTCTTTCAGTGAAATTGTCTCATTTCCCTGACTCAAGTTCTTACAAACATTACCATTTTTGTTTCTGTATTAGGCCTATAGATGACTGCTTGTAGATGTGAGTTATAAAAGTTCATCTGAGATGAAAATTTGAAAGCACAAAGGTTCAGATATATAAAACTGTTACTTTCTCAGAACAGGCTTCATGGATCACCTCCACAGATTTTGAATATGTATTTCAGCTTTTCAGACTGAAGTGTCATGTTGGAGACTCTTAGCGTCAAGATAAATAGACCATGGGGAAAAAATTATAAAAGAGCAGTTTTGATAGTTTTCCCTTAAATCTCAACATTTTAGTATGTCTGAAAGCTAGTTTCCTGAATCCCCCTGGAGTAGAAGTTTTGTCTACATGGACATTTGAAAATTGTATTGTTGCTCTTCTAAGTAGAAGTAAATCAGCAGACTCTTCTAGCTTCCAAAAATCCAAAAGCCCTATGGCATTAACATGGAAGTAGCCAAGAACTATAGGAATATAGCAAATCAAACTTAAACTTTATTCTACTGTAAGCTCAAAAGAATTCTTCCCAATAGCTATATTGATTTTTCTACTTTGCTTTAAGGGTATTGCCAGACTTTTGGAGCTATCATTACAGTATTTTTTTTTTTAATTACCAGGTTGGGTTTTTTTTCTGTATTATGCTCAAATCTGCTTATTATTTGCTTGCCAAAGCTTCTGGTAAAATTTCTTTATCTCCTTAGGATTTCTCCTATGGAAGTCTGTTTAACATGAAGTTTTCTCATTAAGCTCAAACTTCCTTAATTGAAAAAATTGGCAAAACCCCAAACAAACAACCCAAACCAAGTTGTTTTATTTCCTGATTTTTTTGTTTTGCTTT
This sequence comes from Corythornis vintsioides, assembly GCA_025447755.1. Taxonomy (NCBI): domain Eukaryota; kingdom Metazoa; phylum Chordata; class Aves; order Coraciiformes; family Alcedinidae; genus Corythornis; species Corythornis vintsioides. Next base: position 50,436 of record JAOEGS010004471.1, on the reverse strand, counting down.
ATTTATTTTACTTGAAAGGAGCTGCAAGCCAGAATAACTCCTATTGCTAGCCTAGCCTTTTCTTCCTCCTATCTGCCTAACCTGTTTACATGCTAGCAGCCCAACTAGCTGTCACTTCAGTTTAACAACCAGACACCTGAACAAAGTGTGTTTTAACTAAGCTGTGCTTCCCTCCTTCCTCCAGCTGCTCGAGTCCCACAGCACACTCTTTTTACTCAGGTCTTCTGCTTTACATGTCAGACTTTAATTGTCAAGTTGGAGATTCAGACACAAAATAAAAAAATTAGATGCCAAGACAGTATCTGCTTTTTTTTTTTCTGTTTCATACAGCAGGATAGAGTCATCCTAAGGTATTTAGCATAGTCTTAACAATAAGTAAACCTTAAAGAAATAAAAATAAATCATTTGTGGAAGAACACTGTGCTTTTTGTAACAAATGAATTGTGTAGCTTTAGTAAGGGACTTTATTGATTAGAACTATAATAAATATGATAGTTCTATATTATATGATAAATATTTATTAAGAGGAACCAGCAAAGTCTCCCAGTCATTGTGGTGTGGAGGGGGAACCTGTACTGAAGAAAGTGTCAAAACACCACAAACTACTCCCAAAAACTAACCACATCTGATTATGACCTGACCTGGTCTTCTTCATAGATTTGAGCATGGAAGGAGGTCCTCATCCTGTAGTTCACAGAGTAGATCCATTGGTTTTACTGTCTCTCCTTGTAGCAGCTGCAGCTCGTTAGACTGGCAGCAAGGCTCCCTTGGAGACCGGGGAGGAAACAGCTGAGCTCCCCTCCTGGCAGCTCAGCAGCTGTAATGAATGGGCTCTCTGGGAAGTAAGGTTGCTTTAAGATGTTCTCCCTGTCAGTGAGATTACTCTTCAGAGATAAGCTAATTAAGTATTGGAAACATGTGTGGAGATTAGCCTCTAACACCTACATGATTCCTTTACTCCTGGATTGTCTGAAAGAGGCCAAGAAGGGGACAGAGAGGACTGCTTTCTTTTGCATTATGGAAAATCTGGGCTTGGGTCCTTACTGAAAGCAAAGACCTAGTGCTCTCTAGACTCCCAGTTTCAAAAAAACTTGTCATGTAAAAGCAGAGGCTTCATAAAAAGGGATGCAGAACCAGAATATTCAGCTAAAGAAGTTTTTGCATGAAGCTTGTGAGAAGCAAGAACCTCTGAGTATGCACCTTGCAGTGTCTAAATCAGTACTAGAAACAACCACAGACTGTAACATTGAGTTACAAGAGTGATTGTTGCTCACAATGGAGAAATGCTGGGTTTCTGGTGCCATTTCAGTCCCAGCCACCCATGAACCCAGCACCACAGGGGCTTGAGGAATTGAGAACTAGGTAAGATAGACTTTACTACCACAGTGCAACCATAATGATCTTCCCCCAGGTCTTTGAGCAGGAAATCAAGTGTATGGTCTGTAGATAAAGGAGGTACAATAGAGATTTATCAGATTATTTGTTGTTCCTCCAACTATATCCAGCAATTCAGCTAATTCTGCTCCGACTCTGATGGAAGATTTATCATGTTGTCTGCTCAGGAAATTTTAATAATCACCTAAGGCAGCCTTTGGAAGTATGTAAAGATCAGGGATTAGTTAAGCTACTTCATGGAAAAGTGCAGACAGTCAAAGTATCGGTCCAAGGGAAACGTTATTAATGACTGAAGACACAATGGACTATTAAGTTTTGAATTGGGCCTTGAAAATCCTAGTTAGGGATTCTTGGGATTCAAATAAAGGCTTAGACTGGAGAATTGAAAGAAGACAGATAATCAAATTTATGAATTATTTAAAGGTTGGGAAATTAGACATTAAGTGTAATTCAGGAAAGGAATAATAATAAGAGCTTGATAAACTGAAAAAAATAGTCTGGCATCAATTATGTAGTTGAATACAGATATATACATGCACTTAAATAGAGACAAATAATGGGATGTGAAGAAACAGTGGAAAACAGAGGATAACTAACAACTCCAATATCACAGATAAAAGATTATACTTCAAAACAGGAAACAAGAAAACAAATGCAGACTTGAATGGCATTATTAGGAGTGTTATTTGTAAAATGAGCAATTAGTATACTTCTCTTTTTTTAATATCGTTGAGTTCAGCTCCAACATTTTCATCACAGCTCAAAAAGAGTAAAAAACAAAGTAGTGAGTTCACAACCTTGAAAGAGAGTGATTAAAAGTTAGGAAAGTGAAGCTGATGATAAAAGACCAAGCTTACACTTAAGATAACTCAGGGAAGACAAAAATGGTCAGGAAACAACAATAAGGATGTTATAAAATAAACAGGCATCAATTATTCTGATGTCTCAGTGAGGACAAGAACAATGTAGAATGAGTGTAACTTAAACTGCAACACAAATATTCTGTTTAAACATTAAGAAAAACAATTGTCAAATGCCAAAAAGTTAGCATAGTGCTAGATATTATGGTAAAAAAAGATCATATATCTATCCAGAGTCTTAGAAAGAAATCTAAACATGAAACAAATGACGTGAACATTCTCACATGAGATTGCTGTTACCATGTCCATTACTATAGAATTCTAAATGGAAGAGGAAGGTATGTCATGTTGCTAAAAGGAAGAGTAATCAATCACTTAATAAGCTAAATTTTTAAGTGAATGTAGGAACAAAGACACTTAGTCTTTAAATAAATATTGAAGATTCATTCAGAAACTATTTTACAATTAGTCTGGATGAATGTTATACAGATTTTTATTTCATCAACCATACATGACTTTCATACAGTCTATTCTATATATCTTGGAGAGTGGGTAATGCAAGTTTTAGGAAAATCATGCACTTGGTATACACAATCTAACTCAACAATTTCCTAATATGAGAAATAAATCTTAATTCAAGTGTAACTTTAAAATATTTTTCAATCATCCTGAAACACCTGCCCCCCCACCCCCCCACCCCCCATATTTATTTTAAGGATGACCACATGATCACTGGCAACTGCTTGTACAATTTCTCTGGGAAATGTATTTATTATTTTGACATAAACTATGACAGCCTTTGCTCTCCGTGCACCCATTTATGGAACAATTCAAACCCAAGCAGTCCACATATTCCTGACTGTAACTGACAAATAAACCTGCATGATTTTTTTTATAATAGGATAATAATCTTGATATTTTGTAAACATTCAACTAATACATGTTTTTAGTTGGTAACAGGCTTTACAAAAGAGTATTGATTGGTTATGGCTAAGCCAAACAGCAATGCTCATATTTTCTGGCATTTAGATAACTTTGACTTCATGGCACCCTCCTTTTTTTTCCTCCCAATAAAAGCATGCAAGTCAGAGTTGTTTAAGCTTAAATTCTATTTAGTGCTTGAAATCCAGGATGTGAATCCTAAGTGCATTTGTAAAATTAAAAATTCATGAAGCAGTAGGTGGACCAGAAGGTCTATGAAAGGTGAACCAGACAGGATCTATGAAACTTTTGATCTGATGTCACTTTGTAACACATGTATCCCCATAGTAAGAGACTCTTCTCTAAATTGAAATGGACTATTGATTTCATTCTAAGCAGTACTCAGCTGAGCCTTCTAATTTTAAATAAAAGACATAACAAATTCTCACAGTTCCAGAGTAATCCCATCTTGAAATGGAGTTTAGAAGCCCTAAACACAACCGGTTAAAATATGAAGAAATGTATTTGAAGAAAAAAAAAAATGTATCCATAAAGTCCCTCACAGTAAAAATCACTGCAAGCAGAGATTTCTAATCAAAGAGCCATCTTTCACCCACAATTGTCTGGAAACAGTTTTTACTGTTAAGACTAAAAGGGAAGAATGTCACAAATAATTTTAACAGTATTTTATGACTGAGCAGAAGAAATACACAGCTCATGTAGCACAACTACAAACAAGGCTATAAAACCCAAAAGGTTTGTTGACCAGTTTATACATTAATTCTGCAATGAGGACAGAAAAATTTTGTGTGGTAAAGTTGTATATTTTCAGTACCTACTGAGTTGTCTATCTATTGTAACAAGCTTGGAATTTTATTATGCATGAAAGCAGAATAGAAAATAAGGACATATGTCATACATGTCAGCTATCTAATATTGTACTTTATTCTACTAAGTACATATTCTAAAAATAATGACAACCCAGCAATACATGAATCATTCTCTCGGCACTTTTTCCTAATCTTAAATCTTTGCTCAGTGAAAAACACTTCCAATTTTCTTGTACAGATTCATAAAAAAATGAGGATTAGCTAGCAAACAAACAGTTAAGAAGGTTATACTATACTTTGTGAGATGCTGTGAATTCAGAAAGGACCATCTGCCTTGCTTTGCATAGCTACAAAAGAGATCTGGCCACAATCACACAGATAATTCTTAAAAGTCCAGTTATATTTCTAGCCATTAATTTTGTCTGAGAAATATGGCACATAATAATGTGTCTCTTCCATGTTTTTTTCAGAACTGTGGAAATGTTTCAATGACATTCTGGTTTAAGCATTCATATTAATAATAATCAGCATAACAAAAATATAGGGAAAGACTCAAAAGCAATGGAATGTCACCGTAAAGACTGAAGTTCAGTTTTCCTATTATCTATGCAACTTTAGGAGAGGCAAATAACTATTTATTACTGAATAAATATTGACATCATATATTCTACTACTGAGACACGGGGGGTGATAATAATAATAAATCAGAAATTTATATTTTTTACGATGATTTAACAAGGTTTTAATGTTTTTCTTGCAAGTTACTGTATAGTGAACGGCAGATAAAATTCATTCAGTCTTCACTTTCTGTGTAACAAGTCCTATGTACCAGAAAAACTACACCTTATGAGGACCAAAGATGGAAAAATACTTAAAATAACATGCATAAGGTTATTAGCTTTATTCTTTTACTCACTGATAGAATAAAAGTTTTAATAGATCTTTTGTAAATTTAAATTGTTTGAATCATCAAACAAGCATATTTTTCTTTAGGATCTCACGCTACCATGTCATAATTTACTATAGAAAATAAAGAACTTCTGATGGATACATCTGTTGTACCTGCCAAGCTAATATAGACAGCATTTCATACCATAGAACTTGCAAATTTAGCCAAGATTCATTGAAATGTAACAAAGAATCTGTAAAGATGACAACTTGTCAAGAACAAGATTTCTGCTTTGTCCAGAAGCTGACAAATTCCAGAAGCCCCACTTCTGCTGTCACCATACAACGACATTGTCTCTGGTCAGAGAGGAGGGAGAAGAGTCTTTGTTTCTTCATGAGCTCACATATGGACATAAATGTACATGTAGTTCTAGAAAGAACATTGGCAAAAGGAGTAGACTGAAAACTACATACACGTGTGTGCATTTGGATAATCAAGGTGAGGAAGAAGAGTGTATTTCATGAATATGAGTCATTAAGGGAATCGCATTTTGCATTCAAACTTCTGTGTCTAAACAATAAGAAAAAAGTTTCTTAAAACATCTGGGAAATAAACATTCTGAAGGTAAAATGCAAGGTAAGACATTTATAAACAGCAGAGTAAGGGAATAGCATAAAACTAAAATACCATTTTGTTAAAGAATCATAGAGTGGGTTGGGTTGGATGGGACCTTAAAGGTCATCTACTTCCAATTCCCCTGCCACGGGCATGGACACCTCCCACTAGATCAGGTTGCTTAAAGCCCCATCCAACCTGGTCTTGAAGACATGCAGTGATGGAGCATCCACAACTTCACTGGGTAAGCTGTTCCAGTGTCTCACCACCTCAGAGTGAAGAACTTCTCCCTAATTTCTAATATAAATCTACCCTCTGTTTTTTCTTGACCATCTCAATTTCTTCGTATTTTCTGACCACCTCAGAAAAGAATTTCACAGAAATAAAGCAGAAAAATGAGATACCAAGCAGGACATCAGAAGTGCACTAATGTATATAGCTGAAGAAAAATATACATTCTTGGTGGGGATATAAAGCACCCACAAGGTCAGAGGTCAATGTGAAAAGAAGCATGTCAATCAAACTCATTGACAAATGGTCTGGACATGGAGCTAAGCCATTGTCTCTCATCTAATAGCTCTAGTAATTCAACTGAGTCTCCTGTGATTAGGCATGTAGAAGAATTATGAAAAAATCAAAGTAGTTGGTTGAATCTTTTCTTAAGAAATACCATTCTCAAACAATCCTGGTGGACTTTACCCCAAATCTGACTTTATCCATATCAGTTAGCAGCTTGTACCAAAACACACCAGTGATGCAATCCACCTGACTTTAAGAACAGATGGCTCTTCTTAGGAAATAGAATATAGTCAAATGTGCCATTTATAATACTAAGGGGAAAAATAAAACTATAATAAAAAATTATTTATTCTTTCTGCTTCTGTATTACCAAAATTTTATGTGCCTAAGAGTGGAATAATGTTGTCCTGAAATATCCTCACATGTAGCTTAAAAGACCACATTTCCCACAATGCAACAAGTATGAAAAATACTAGCAACTTCTCCTGTAAAAGCAGAGAGAACATTTTGCTTGAGCAGCTGTCACAGATGACTTTTAGTAAGTAATATTTTAAAAATCTGGAAAATAGTAGATGCTGACTGAAACTGCCCAAATACCATCCTTTCTGATTTTGGAATGTGCATTAATGTTCCACAGAGTGACCTTCTTTGGAAAGGTTAAAATAATTTGTAAGGTAGCCTACAGATTCAGATTTATATTTTATAGTCCCTATATGAACTGGGTATATTGGTTCACCTATATGACCTGTCCATGATGATTTTTTTTTTAATGATACAATTAATTCAGTCAGGCAAAAAAAGGTTGAATTAACACTGAAACTGAAGATGCGTGACAGCACATATATTATTCTGATGGAAAAAAAAAAGGTTCACTGACAGGGCTTCACGGCTAAATTTGCTTTCATTGCTTACCTCTGCTTAGTCCTATCACCACTAACTGACAGGCTTGGAATATGAAAACAAACAAACAGATGAGGATTCAATTTTTTTTTTCTTTTCCAATTTTATGACTGGTGACGGGTGCTTTTTTTTTTTTCTCAAATTAGGTGTTACCTTCATAAAATGTATTCCCTGGGTGAAATAGGGATGTTGTCAGTGACTACAGCTTTTTCATTCTGTCAAATGAGTGACAAAGGAATTTTGGTCATGCTTGAATCCTATTCCATCCAAAGACTAAATAAGACACTGGCAGACAGACACATTACTTAGAGGACTTTCTATTCTTCAAGTAAAAAATTAATACATTCTGGAGTGTTGGTTAACATCATACAGGGAACACACAAAGTCAGCCACTTTCATCTTATCATCCACATTCTTTCCTCACTGTGGAACTGACCTTTCAAAAACGTCGTCCTTTATTCAGGATTTCAGAGACCACACAAATTGGCAGCTGCAACAACAGCTATTGTGATTCATGACAGACATCACTATTATGTCTGCTTGAGACACCATTGTTACAAGCACAGTTAAAGCTAAGAAACCCAAAGAAAAATATTAAAGTCATTGCTGGCATCAAGGCCACATGGTCATGGTGGCTGCTTAGTCAAGTGCAGTGCTGCTGTCCTCAGGCCACCTCAACCATCTCTGTGCTGCAGGTGAAACCGCTATCTCAGAAGCCTAGAGTCTGGTCACTGCTTTATCTGCTCCTGTCAAAACAATCTGGGCTGGCATAAATGCTGTCAAAACTAGCCTTTTGTTTGGTGTTTGTTAAAACTCAGACTGTTTTTGTAGATCTGAGCTACAGAGAGGGACTATAACACACGTAATCTGCCAGCAGACCAGGGATGTGGTCCAAGGAGAGAATCAGCAGCCCGAGGGACATTATTAGCCTCACTCAGCTGCAACTGTACATCTGACCACATTCTCTCTCAAGTCTGTGAATATTTCAGCTCCAACAATCTTGCTCTTATAAAAGCCAACATAGTTAAGGAGACTGAAGAACTAGGAAAACAATGTTTAAATAAAAATAAGTACCTAAAAACTTAAGTTACCATTAAATATTATACTTTTGTCATTTCTGCTGATTTCTATATTTCTTTCTCCCCATCTGCTCTTTTTTCTCTTCTTCTTTTTCTTGGTCCAGCGTCAGAAAAGTGAAAAAAGCCTCATCATTCCTGAGATGGGGCACCAGTTAGAAGTATTTTTCCACCTCAGTGTCACTTTCACAAAATGCAGATAAATTTCCCTTCTAACCCATAAAACCTAGGATCGGACAGAGACAGATAGGAGATGTAGATTTGGACCACTTAATGCTAATTGGGATATAAAACAATAGTTTCATTTCCCCTTAGGGATAGGGCCCTAAAATCACACTCAGATACTTTTCAAGAGAAAGTTAAGAAAGGCAACCAAAGCCACAGGGTCATCTACACACCTGCTGCTGTTACAACGTCATGTACATCCAGAATTGTGAAAAAGGTGGAATTATCAGATATGTGCCTTCTAGTACATCTTAGAAATCCTTTTTTTGGTGTACTATTCTTGTGACGCCTACACGTCTGCTCTTTCCACAAGTGTGTATTGCAGGAAATTGGATGCTGCAGTCTTGTGATTGTTCTGAAGAAGATCAGTATTCCTGTATTAAAAGTGCCCCTACAGAAATTATCTGACAACTCTGTAATTACCTAAGTGTGCTAAATTTACAAAACTTGGTAATGATGGCTTTGATGCCCTTGATTATAGAGTTCTTTCCCTACCACAAAATTCCACTGGGAATTTTAAAATTTGATAGGAAGGTCATAATTCTGCAAGCAGCTTCATAACTTTCTGCATCTACCTTATAAACAAGCCTTATTGCCTTTAAACTTGAATTATTATTCCACAAAAGACCCTACATAAAGCTGGTGCTGAATAATAGAGGAATTTTGGTTCTGTTTTCCAAGATCTTATTCTTCTTTTTCATCTTTCTTTTATAACCTATGTGAATTCTAAATACAAACATTAGGAATTCAAGTTGCCCTTACATGTGTAGCCCGATTAAGAATAAATATCTTATTGTTTTGTTTGGGTTGTTCTGAATGAATCCAAATGTTCTATCAGCTAAATCTGATGAGAAACACAGATGTTCTGAACTTTCAATGTTCACTCAGGTGGCTGCTGAACTGCAAACAAATTCATTTGATGCACTATAACCCCAGTGGAATAAAATTTTTCCTGATAAATATCTTATTCAAAGTCAAAACATAACTTTCTAATTTCAGCTGAGGACACTATAAAATGTCTATGACAATGAGGTGGAAATTAATAAAATATCTGTTTCAGAGATTCACTTCTGTTTTTTGAATTTGGAGGTTGCTAGGTGATGAAAATTAAGTTGATTGAATCAACAGAAAATGCTTATGGGGAACTATGAAATGGATTGCAGGGTACAATTCTTTGAACATGAATTAGCATATTGTTATGAAAAAGAAGGCATTTTATAGAATTACTGGGCTGAAGATTTGATAAGAAATTACTAGAAGAAAACATGAGCATGAAAATTATTCTGGAGGCACTTAATGGTTGGTAATGAAAAGCAATAAATAACTGAAAATAAGAGAAAAGAAGAATACTGGAGATGTAGGAAATCAAACAGCCTGGCTGCTTTTTAGGTCCTGAAAAACTGTAACTGAAACCTGTTTTGATGTGATTAAGGTAAAGCACTGTTGAGAATATGTGCTTATGCAGGTCTAGTCAAAGGCAAAACAACATGTCTACATTTCTCAGTATAAAGAGCTTAATAAGCTTCCCTAGCTAATTAGAAGATCCTTACAAAACTTCACTTCTTGAGAATAAGAATACAGTCTCAATGGCAGAGACCAATATAATACACCAAACCATCATTAGCAGAAGCAAAGCACACAGTATATTTCCCAGCTACTATAACATGAAACTCATAAAGATCCACTATGATTTGTTTCATTTTGCATATACAAAAATCTGAACAGATCAGTACAGTTATCAAGCTGCAATGCTATATTCTGAGAGTTAGCAGGGTATTTATTGCCACCTTTCTAAAGTAATACTGCCTTGGGTATATTGGTTTTGTCTTAAAGGTTACATTTCCTTAAAGCAAAGAATGGTCATGCAAAGCTATTGAGGGATTAAAGAAAATCAAACCACATGGGAGACTGCTGGAGAAAGTGGAACATCACAGATGTAGGAATAATTGCAAATGAAATGTAAAACTGTTTGCAGCAATTTACCTTCAACCTTGGGCAACATTATAGGGAACTCTTTGGGAACAAAAGGAAAACAAGAAAATGCAGAGTTGAAAACAATGGACAAATCTAAATTCTGCTTTAGCAAAATCAGCCAGAAAATGCAGTATGTAGACAGAAAACTTCTAACCAGATGCCAGCGACCAAATAACAAGCATTAATATCAATATTGAAACTCAAGACACTGTGACATGAAGAATGAATAAGCAGGGTCTCCATTCTCTATTTACTAGTCCACTGCAATAGTGACAAAGACCATGGGCATGGGTTACTTCTAATGCTCCCACCAATGAGACAGATATTGCTGATCTCACTACAGCTCAGGTCTTCTTAGTAGTTGTATCTTGAAGAGAAATCTGTCTCACCTGCAATTTTTTTTGCTTTTTTCCTGATAGTCTAGTTGAAGTCTTGACTTTCTCTGGAAAGTCTTCTTTAAAAAGTCTTCTGTATACCAGAGCTTAACTTCAGAACAGCACTGGGATGCCTCCCAGAAATGTGCCTTTACCTTTGTTATCTTTGGTAGGTTATTGGACAACCTATTGGCTACTAGTAAAATCAGACTGAAAGAGCTCCTGCATTTCAGATGTCCTTTTCTTTTTGTCTAGCTTCTTTCATATTATTTGTGTGCACTGTCAAAGTAGTTTACACCAACAGACTTAGAATACTTGCCCATGCAGTCACTCAGTATTTGTTAACCCCAGGGAAATTTCACGCCAACACTTAAGCGCAGTTCCACTCCACTGGCATTAGCAACATTGAGAGTTTAGCACAGTTAGGCTCTTTTTGAGAGTATGGGTCACAGTATAAAACAAAGCAGAAGCTATGTAAATGCAGTTTGCATGTTAACAAACCCAGGCAAGCAGTCCCAGGGCTGAGATGTTATGTTCTGCCTCTCTGCAGGACTTACTAGCTGGGAGCAAGCCCTGTGCTAAACTGCAACTACCTGGTTTCCAGAGAGCTTGTAAGGAAAAGCCTTCAGCTTTCTGAAAAACACCACCTTTCTGAGAAACACCAGGCAAATCATCTGTTGAATAAAATCTGTGATATAAGAGATGCCTAGGTTAGCTCAGAGTTGCCAGCATTGATCTTGCTTCTGGACATATGGCAATGCCAGAGATTTCCTTGAAAAATTACTCTAGTCTGAACATGGCTTCGGGCAGGTGGCTAAACCAACTTTCTTTCATTTTTACTATGAGGTAGCCTAAGAACCCATGTTATTGTAGTATCATAATAATTGTGTATTATAATATGATATTTGGCAATAAAATGTGTTGTTTGGTTTTTTTTCATTTTGAACACATACCACACCCAACCAACTTCTCATCATCATAAATGATGGTGCCTGGACAGACAATTAAAATTGTCAAATTAGGGACTTGTAATTTTATGAATAAGGCATAAGTCACTATTTTGTTTACTTGTTTGCATCACAATTAAACTCAGACATTCCAACCTATGTATAACTATAAAACCACCACAAGCAGCGCCCATTCTTCAGGAAACCTATGAGAGTTCTGCTTTTGAGCTCAATAACTGCAAAGTCATACCTCCAGTAAAAGTTTAAAATTAAAAACATGAAAGCAAATCCTGGTATCCCATTTTATAGTTCAAAGTCTTGTACACAAAGGAAATAACTTCTGTCCTTCCAGACTTGTACAGTAAGCCTGTAGAAAATCCAGAAAAATACCTATATCACATGAAACGTATCTCATAGTAAGAAATGGAATCCACTGTCCTTAATCACAAATTGGCATCTTTCTTCATTTTTTTAAATGTTTATCCCTGAGGAAATATTACGTGTTATTTAATAGTTTTTATACCATATGGTCTAGATTTTCAGTTTAAGATAATAGTATGGCCAAACAAAAGCATTTACTTTTCTAACTTAAAGCATCAGACTTAATTTTCTATTAATACTCATACACTCAGAATCAGATTCACAATTTGTAAATATTTTGTCAGTAACTGGATATTCAAAGCAGCAATGAAAATTTTGATAGGAATTATGCAGAATTCATCAGAAGGCCTCTTAACACATTTGCTACCTGCTTGCAAAATCAACACTAATTTGGTGATCATGGTCACAAGGCACAACAAATAGCAAGTACTCAGTGAATGGTTTGCAGGCAACTAATAGACTGAATATATTTTACAAAAATATTGCACAAATAACTGTAAATAATAAATATACTTGAATAAGGGAGTAATACAAATTCTGTTCATGGAATGATGCAACATGATTATAATTTCATTACTTAACTGAACTTTAAAGTATTTTCATTAAAATGAAGAGAGTAATCTATATTTTAAAAGTGCTTTTAGCCTTGTTGTTGCTGCATTAACATTGATTCTGTCAGCAATTGGGGTACATTTGACATAAATCACTACACTTAAGTCCCCTCACCACAGACTTATCAGAAGTTGTGTCAATGAGCAGAAGAATTTTTACCATATAAAGCTGTGAGATTCAGATTTTCAGCCAAGGCACAGCCCAAGAATCTTTGAGGTGGCACCATAAAGAACTATTTCAGGCCTGGTTTCCATGAGATGAATGACACTGGAAGTCACACATACCAGTCATTAAAAGCAAAATTACTGGAATTAACCATTTTAAAAAATCAATAACACAGTCTCCCACTCTTCCCTTCGTTAGTGCTTGATGAGGGCCTTAAAATATTCTTCTGTGTTTGCTTTTCTGCATGTTAGCATTGTTAGGTATTTAGACAGCAGGAAATACATTGCCTTTACAAACATTTCATTATCTCTTCTCAGTAGATGATGGAGTTCAACCTGAAGTTCAAGTTCAGCATTAGACAAAATGGATTTGCTCATCCCTTCCTTCCTACTGTCACATATGGCTTTGAGAACTGCAGTAAATTGTAAATATATACCCGTGTGTTCACATGTGAATGCCTTATTCAAGATTAAATAATATATGACTTGACAATATATTATTTACTTCAGGAAACACAATGTGATTGATTCAATCAGACACAATATGCTGAAGCTCATAACAGAGCAGATGAAAATTCAGGAGGAAAAAAAAAACCCTGAAAATCAAACCACTTCTATTCCTGAAATATTAAGAAAAATGAAAGAGACTTTCATGAAAGAAATTCAGGCACCAAGAAATGAAAAAGTGAAGAAAATACTAATTACATTTTTAGTTTGCTATAATCAGTAAACATAACACTGTTTTTTTCTAATTTACCAAGCTTCAGTTTAGAATATTTTTTTCTGCAGTACATCTATACACTTTCTCCATATGAAATATTAACAAATTGTAATCACAAGTTTTTTATCTATTTATTTCATTTTGTGCATTTCTCTGAACACTTCTTAGAAGTTTTTTATAGGTCTTATTATTCTGATTTTTTTCTCCATAGTCATGAAAAGCTGGGCCCCAAAACCAACTGAGTACTCCAATACTGTTAAAATCATTGCCCTACAAAAGGATAGAAAATGGAGACCCTTCTTTTGTTTCCTCAGTGCTTCCTTGATTCAACAACCATAAATCACATTACAGCCTCATTCACCACAACATCACACACAGAGAATATGCTGAATTATTTATCTACTCTCATCACAAACTTTTTCATATTGTCTCCTCAAAGAAGCCTCTTTTTTCTGCTCCTACTCCATGTAGGCATTACCTGTATTATTTGTTCCTATGTATATAATTTTGCACGGAAATATGCTGGGGTTTCTTTCTTTCAATAAGCTTAAATTACCTCTCAGTCTAAACAGTTCCTTGACCTTGATAGTTTAGCTGTCCACCAAGCTCTATAAGTGACTCTTAAGTGATTTAATATTTACTTTGCATTATTAAAGGAATACAAAAAAAGTTAGGCTTTATTTTTATCTCTTCAAGATTCTGCTAGAAAACACCTCCAGTGACAGCTACTTTTGAGATCTGTCAGCTGGCTAGCTCTTAATTCATTTCACATGGGCTTTATAGGTATGAATAGTGTTATTTTCCTATCACAGTGTCGAAGGGAACTACATTATATATACACAGTTATTTTAACCATCAAAATTTCAATCTCAAAGCCTGAAAATAATTTTACATCACAAAACAGATTTTACACATAACGTATTGAGTATTTTTTTACATTCTTTGGTGCTTTATCAGTTTGGGATGGTTTTTTTGTGGTTGGTTTGTTTTTAGGTTTCTGTTGCTGCCCCCCCCCCCCCATCTTGTTCATTTCTGGTATTTTACTAGGAGCCTGTCAGATTAACCAGTTTACAGGAGGTGGTTGCCATGATTGCCTTACCTGAAAAAAAAGTCATGAATGCTTTGTGGGGCTACCTCAGTATATCTATGTCAGTACATATATTAAAAGTTGAAAAACTTAAATACCACACACATATACATAATGACACATTTCCAAATGCAAAACAAGTTTTCTTACTAGTGAATATCTGTTCTTTTTTTACATTGCTCTTCAAAGGTTCATCATCTCCATCCATAAATGACCGGCTTATGACCTGGTAGAATTTATTGTCTTCCAAATATAGTTCAAACCTCTCTTCTCTAAACACTATATTATGGATTTGCATTAAGATCCAGGGATTTCTTTCCTGCTATCTCCAGCTTGTCTTGTCAAATTTCTACAGTCTCAAACTTACAAAGTTTGGGGGTTTTTTTCTTCTTTTAACATTAAACCCTGATAACAAAGGAAAATAGCTCATTTCCTTTCTTCACATTTTTTTTCAGCTTGAGTGCATACAGGATTTGTTTATTTAATGTTCTCTAGGATGCTTCTGCTTTCATGTCGCTAAGATCAGTACTCACCTATGAGAACATGCTGACCTGTGCACTCGTTTTTCTTATGAAAACATAGTAGCCCCCAAAACACATATTCATTACACATACAACAGTTCATCTCTTGTATTTTCTGCCATCTGGCTCTTGTTTATGAAACCACAGGGACATCTGCAAAGACACTTCTTACTTTTCTACTCGGCTGTTACCTTTTGAGCTCACATTGGAAGAGTTTTTTTAAAGTATGCAGTTCCATGTGATTCTGTATATTACTTACAATAGATTTCCTATATAAAATTCTGTAAAATTACTTCATATTTCCCATGAACCTTGTTGTTATGATTTCCAATATGTGAATATAGAACACTTGCATTTTCTTTTTTTAAAAAGGAGGGTTTTTTCTTTTTATAATACAGAATTCTTGATGAGTTCTTTCCTCTATAACATGCTTGAATAACTTCCCTTAGCACGTGATTCTTCATGCCAAATAATGTTCCCTAAATACTGTCCCTGTAATTCTGTGGTTTGTCCTTCCAAAACAGCTATCTCACTACATGACTCACCAAATCTATGATAAAAATGTAAAATTCCTAGCTATATAGAAAGCCTTCAACCTCTCCTTAGCAGTTGATTATCAAATCAGCAATCTGTTTCATTTTCTTTGCAGTATTTCTGGCAGGGCTCTCAAATTATGTCATCTCAAGAAAAACTTTTTATCAGTGTATTGTTATTTTCATTTGAGATTACTAAGCCTCTCCTTCACAATTATCAAATTATACTTAATGCTGTTGCAATCTCTTTTTTTTTTTTCTTTTTCCACCTTTAAGTATTTTAAGGATGAGAGCTTCATCAATATGTAGGTTAGGGGTTGAATCCTTACAGTGAGATGGAGACATGAAGTAGGAATCAAAACAGAAAACACAACCTGTCCAAGGCAGCTTAGTCATTGCACTTGATTACTCATTTTCTTCTTCTGTTACCTGCTGCAAAGCCATCTGTTAGTGGAAGGAACGCTACTCTGTTTCTCCAAAATTGCTCAAAATCCCTTATTTACCATTCTGTTCAAGCAGTTTCCTGGGAGTACTTGTACACATAAAGTTAATTCTTACACGTTTGCATGAATAAGGTCAAATGCTTGCCAAGAAGATTAAG
Organism: Corythornis vintsioides; assembly: GCA_025447755.1. Classification (NCBI taxonomy): domain Eukaryota; kingdom Metazoa; phylum Chordata; class Aves; order Coraciiformes; family Alcedinidae; genus Corythornis; species Corythornis vintsioides. Next base: position 34,291 of record JAOEGS010004471.1, on the reverse strand, counting down.
AAGTTATTGGTGTTGTCATTCTTGAATGAATAAAACCATAAAATTCCCACAAACAAAACCCTGTTAAAAAAAAATTAACTTCTTCCTCCATTTTTTCCTCCTAACATTGAGTTATTTTTTTGCTGAATATGTTTCATTAAATTTAAAAGCTATAGCTCTTAGTCACTTCAGCAAATAATTCAGGACGTGTTTGTTTTAGATACCTCACTTGGGCCATGTAGGGACAGATGGTATTCGTGTTCAAGCTTTACAATACCACACACTTTAGATTTGTAGTACGTTGAACCTAACTTCTCCTGATATTGAAGTAATGAGTTAACTCCTAATCCAATATTTTCATTTGCTTGAGTAATAATGTTTGGCATTTATAAGCCTGTTGGTCAAAAAACAAATAATGAATAATTACTTTCCCCATAATGCTCAGCACAGCAAGTAATTATTACAAGAGACGTAACATTATATAGTTTTACTGACCTGAAGAATTCATATTTCATTAGACAAAAGCTTTACCACTCACAGCTATTCTAAATTTTCATTGTTTTTACCCTTGCAACTAAGATCTTCTAGTATAAAGTAGCAGTTTGATTTATAGTTAATTTTCTGTGTCTGACCACCTGAAAATAATGGGTTTATAGACAGCAATACAGTATCTATTTGTGTGGTTTAGCGTTTTAATGGCATGTGAGGAACAGCATTATTTCTTTATTGAGAGCTTTCTCTCCATAAATAGTATTATAAATAGGGAAAAAGTATTCAAATGTAATTGGTGATTACTATGTTTTCCAAACTTGCTGAGATTTTCCTTTAACATCTTCCGTAAATTTCTCCTTCCTTTATACTTTACCTTTCCTTTGCCTTCAACTTTCTGACCATATACAAAGCTCTATAAAAAACATTGCTTTAGTTTCCCCTGCCATTGCAGTTTTCCTGCTTTTTCACATCTAATGTATCTGAACAATTTGTCTGCTTCAACTGTCTGAAGATATCCTTCATTGAAAATGAGATTCCATTATTAGGTCTAACATGCAAGAAGGAAATAAAACCTTTTTCACTTCTTACTTGCTCGGTTTCCTTTGTTCTCTTCGACTGTCTTTGCTTTCCCAATTCTGCATTGACTGGTATGTCTATATTTTTACTGACAGCTTTATTCTTCCCATCCCAGACTCATTCATTGGCTTGTCCTGTTACATCCTAGCAACACCATAGGCCAAGTTATTCTTAAAACTGTTGACCAAAGCCTCCTAAATATTCTTGTGTACCAACTCAGTCTTGCTTTCAGCCTCACATATATTCCTCACATCTAGCCACCAGCATAGCATGAAAGGACACCAGTTCATAGAATGGCTAGGGCTGGAAGAGACCTCCAACGGTCTAGTCCAGCCCTGCTGCAGTGAGCAGGGACACCCTCAACTAGCCCAGGCTGCTCAGAGCCTTGGCCAACCTCACCTTGAATATCTCCAGGGATGGAACCTCAACCACCTCCCTGGGGAGCCTATTCCACTGCTCTACCACCCTCAAGGTAAAGAACTTCTTTCTGGTATCCAGTCCAAATCTACTCTTCTCTAATTTAAACCCATTACCCCTCATCCTTTCACAGTTGTTATTATTATTATTATTTCAGTCAGTCTTCGTAGCCATGTTGTAAAGATATTTTGCCAAAGATTTTTCTCTAACATTGCCCATTTCGATTTTGAATAAATAAAAATATTATAAAGATGTTATCAGTTCTATTTATTGGATCATTTCAAAATTGCATGTCTGGATGAATAACAGACAAACAGGCAGAAGCAATTTGAGGAAAGCAAGCTAGTAAAAGGTTAAGAAGTAGAATATAGAGAAAAAAGAAAGGAATAAGTGTGGTTTCAATTCTATTCATGTCATCCTCTCTATTGAATTTGAAATAAGTGTATGGTAATCTAGATGTAGGAAATTCATTTACATATTTAATGGCTTACATGATGCACCCAAACTCTGCTATCAAAATAAATTATGAATAATCTTGAAACTTTTGTGATCTTCAAATACTCCTTGTTTTTTCACCCCCTATCACATCACCACCAGCATACTTTTAAACACTCTGAAGTTATACTTATTCCTCTAAAGCAGTAGCACACATAGACAGATAGCCTTCTACCTATGTATAATAATGTATACCTATACTGTATACTTATAAGCCACAATTAGGTCAATTTGAGCTTCTTTATAGTAGATATATATAGCTTAACTAATGTTCTTTTTACACATTAATGAGTATCCAAGTGTATTTTCATATGAATGTTTTTATTATTTAGTCCCTGCAAGTTATATTCCTTTTGGCTTCCCAATATTTGAAACCCCAGCTCCACAGCAGCTTAGTAACCTATGATCACTTTCATTTAGCTGACTTCTTTCTAATTATTTTTAGAGTTTTGTTGGATTTAATTTTATGCATCCTAGTTCAGTCCATAAAATTAAAACATTAATAACTGTCTCTAAGTGTTTAACCACATGAACTCTTTTTTAAATGAAGCTGTTCATTAAGTCAAGTTATTTGCATATTGCATGGCATGTTACTGTGAAAGAAAGACTCATTCATATATGATAGTGCTCATCCTATTATGCCTGAGGCTTTTGTCAGCACTTCATTTGCAAATTCTACTTTTACTAGTTTATAGCTCAGCTGTATAGTCTTTCTGTGGGCTGAAACTTTACAAAGAATATCTCAGTTCCAGAGTCCATTTGAGCACCAAATTTCAAATTAATTCAGGTTTACTATTTCCATAAAATTTTGCACACATTTTGGACTGCATTCAGCTCTCACAAGTTAAGCAGGGAATAAAAGTTCTTTGAATAAAAGGCCTCCTTGGAAAATCCAAAATATTGGTAATTCAAGAATCATAGATCCTTTCAAGTTGGTGAAGAGTATATATTGTCTTGATGTCAACAGGACAGCTACTGCTATACCTGACACTTCTGGATTTAGAAATATCTATATATTATCTACCTTTGATGATAACTCAAGATGTCTGTTACTGGCAAAATACTGAAATTAAATAATTTGCCTGTAAGTAAAATATATATTTTTATACATACACACACATAATGTGCAATTACAGCCTGTAAAATTCAGAACATTATGGATTAAAGTTCTATATAAAATTCTATTTTCACATAAAAACTTGGTTATAAATCTCAAAATCACATGATCTCGAAATAAAATCTCATTATCCCAAAAATCTCAGTCTTTTAATCTATTGTAAACTTTCAATCAAGTTCATTGATCAACAGGGTCACAAAACGTAGCACTCCAAAGAGTTCTTAACTTTATTTATTTGTTCTTTGTATTGTAAGCATGAAAAGATAGAAATCCTACTTTCAGGCAAAACAAGTTTGCAGTTTTAGAGGGAAAATAATTTAACCTTAAATTATGGAATTATGATAAGAGTGTAAAGTGGTAATGGAAAAGTAATTAAAATTATAATTAAAATTAAAATTAAGTTTGTGCAGAAATATATTAGAAAGGATGTTTAACAGGTCTAACCTACAGTTGAAACTGGTTGAAATTGGATTATATAATTCCATCTTCAGAGTTAAATCAATTCCAGTCAGTAATAAACTATCCTTAGCCATGAAGCATGCCAATTTTTAAGGAAATGGGTCTGAAATGATTCACATGTAAATTTCACATCAGTCCTTAAAAAATTCTAAATTATAGCAAATAACTATTTTCTATACACCATCTCCATATAATTTATTATACTGTTTCCACACTCACCTTTCCCCTACCCTTTACTTTCTTCAATTTCACCTTATATGAAAGTGATTTCCTATCTTTGTTCATTCTCGTTATCCTTTTGTGGTCTTATTCTGTCACACATGCATGCACTTAGTATTCAAGAAATGGGTGCACCTTGACTGTATATGTATTTAGATAAAGTGAAATAATCATTATTTCCTTTTTCTTTATTTGTTTCCTAATAATTCCTAACATCCTTTTTCCTTTCAGACATTAGTGAAAATTGGCATTTTTTAATGAAGCTAGCCATAAAGACATTTTGAGTCCCAACACTCACTTCAGACCTCACAATTTAGTCATGTAGATGTAGCTGCTCCTGCCTCTTCCCCGTATAGCTTATTTCACAGCTGCAAACACTGAAATGGCAGATCAGGTTCATCACCACCACATAGTGCCACATTGATCCTTTCACAACACTTTGTATTTTATTTTTCTACCTAGAATAATTGTTAATCAATGTCAAATGCTGTCATTTCACTATTCATATCTCCATTTAAATTACAAAGGAAGATATGGTAAAGAAATATGAAATGATCCATCATTGATTCTTCCAAAACTCATTGGTAACTTGAGGTCACCATGTGTTACACACGTTTTTTTCCCTGTCTTTGAATTAGTTATTAATTCATTAGCTGATCTTTGCTTTTGATAATTTTGTTTAGACTGATTTAGGGAAGGATAATGTTAAAAATATTTATTTTTATTTTTATTTTATATTTAATTCCTAAAAACAAGTTCACCTTTATTCCATTCTCCAGCTGTGGGTTTAGAAAGCCTAATAAAATTTAACAGATGTGGCTTTTTCTTGTAAAAACAATGTTGACTGTACTTCCACTGTATCATATTTTTCCATATGTCTTATAGCTCTGTTTTTCATTAAATTTTCTTCCAATTTATCCACTAGATAAATCAGATTTTCTGGTCTATTGCTCTTCAATAAACTCTCTTCCCCCTCCACATAAAAAAAGTCACACTGCATCTACAATTCTTAGTTCTTCTGGTCCTGAGGCTGATTTGAAAGTGAGGGAAACCACAAAAAAAGGTAATAGGTCAAGGAAAATTTTATTACCTTTGTGCATATACTATCCAGAATGGCAAGTAGCTAGTACTCTCAAACATTTGCCATTGACACATATAAAAAACAGATTCGCTCCCACTAAAAATACAGATAGTGACTTCCCTAATGTACAGTAGTAACGACTACCAAATAATCATTTCTCATTTTTCTAATATCTTCCTTTGCCCCTCTGTGAAAGATGTGAGCTTTGCCTCTACATCCTTTCCCCTCTTCTGCTCACCTCTCCTTTTGCACTTCTTCCATAGGCTATAGGTTTATTCTGAAAATTCACTGTTGCATCTTTAAATGATTATGCAGAGGACAGCTATTCCAACCAGCTGCTCCCTCTCCTTCTCTGAAGTGTAGTATTGTTGTACAGGATTCTTTCCTACAGCGATTTTAAGTATAAAATACCTTCTGGACACTTCTAGAGAAAAGTAATGTCTTCCTACATGCTGCTTAGGTGATTTACTCTTGGCTTGTTGCTATGAAAAGCTAACTTCTAAAATTTAGCTAATTTACATGGCAACAATCAAAAATCTCTTGCTATTAGTGTAGATACTGCTCTTGTGAGTTCTGCCCACTAGACTCATTGCTACCATCCCAAGAGGGTGACTGTTGCAGCTGTTACTCTCCTCTAAGTTATACCTGGATCTTTAAACTCATAGAATCACTACAGTGGTTGTTCATATACTTCAAGCATTTGCTTTTTTTGCACTAACTACATGTTTTTCTTCATCTTTTGGAACCACTCCTTCATGGCATGCTTTACTTCAGTATTTCTAAGTGCTTTACTTCCAAATATTAAGTGATTTCATAGATTATAATCTGTGTTTCACCAGCTTCAGAACATGGTCAGTGTAGCAATATCCTTAGTTTAACACCAGACATTCCAGTCTATTCCTTTTATTTCTGGATTTTTATTTGTACAGAAGAATGTGTGCATTTGACTTATTTTCATTTTTGCTGTGGCTGTTGCTTAGTGTTTTCTAAATAAATGTATTGATTTCTGCCCTATCTTTTGTTGCTGTGAATAGTATTGAAGTTTTAAATTAATGTACCCCTTGAGAATGAAGTGCTTGATGACTTCTGAGCAGTTTTTATTTTAATGATTTGATTCCAAGGTTTCCTAATCTGATATGCCAGAAGCCTTATGCCATTTTATCTTTAGAGAAGCCAATCCTTCTTCCATGGGTTCTATTTTTTCTCCTTCAGGTTTTTCTTATCCATGCACCAACATTTTGTCTGCTCTTGGAAGCCTTCGAAAGAAACAGTTCAGTACATCAGGGAAATCCTGATCTTCGTTTGTACTTGACAGTTTAAATATTTTAGGAAATGCAAGTTCCAGTTTCAGATGAAGGACTGAATGATACAGCTACTTGTATAAAAGGACCTCTTTCTCCAATAAGATGTTTACAAGAACCCAAACAACTTTTTTTTTTTTTTTTCTGGAATGTTTTTTTAAATCAGCACATTTCTGCAGAAGTTATGTCTCCATCAGAAGATCCTAATTTACTGAAAAGCTACTTACTAGAAAAATTCCAAACAAGATACAGAGGTTAAAAAAAAAAAAAAAAAGTAGCAAGTTTGATAATCTAAATAAAATGAAATAAAAATTATCTAAATAAATTTAAAAAAAGAGGCCAAATTAACGACCAACAGACATAAGAAAATACTTAGAGGAAGTATGCATTCATATTTTTTCATCAATCAGGGACAAAATTGTCATGGACCCTGTAGGGCTTGGTTTTTCATCTAAGTACACTTATATAAAGTGTACATTACCAAACCCTTCACAAAGCTTTCCAAGAAACTTGCAGACAAGCTACAAAATATATGGGCTCCAAATGGAAGTAAAGCCTGCCAAGTCCTTGAACAACACCTGGTCCTAATGTCTATTTACCGTAGATTAACCATGCTGCTGTTTTGACACTGTCAAATTAGAAACCTGCAAACCCACAGATCTCGGAAGTTCATAATAGAGGCCTCCAAAATAGAAAAACAGGATGACACTAGATATCCTAGTGATTTAAACACAAATCACAACAGCCTGTTTCTAACAGCTGCAGCACAGGGTACTTTCAGAGAGTACGTGTAAATTGCAACAAACTGCATAAAAACCTATTAATAAAATCTGAATTATACAATCATAGAATGGTAGGTGTTGGAAGGGACCTCTGGAGATCATTGAGCCCAACCTCCCTGCCAGAGCAGGATATGGGGCAGGCCACACAGGAATGTGCCCAGGCAGGCCTTGGAAGTCTCCAGAGAAGGAGATTCAGCAGCCTCTCCAGGCAGCCTTTTCCAGTGCTCTCTCACCTTCATATTCATACTATATAATAGTGCACACTGAAAAATAATTATAATATATCTTTTTATAAAAATAAATCTGAGTTCTGATAATCAGACAGCTCTTCATCTATTCCACTTACAGCGTGCAAACCATTCTCTCAGACCAACTCCAACGTCTTTAGGAACTACTCGTAGTATGATCTCCATCATCTAATGTGTTTGATACTTTACAATTGAATGGATTAAATGTGCACATGATCAGTTACCACAGCTTCTACTAATAAGCAGTAACTTGCTATAGTGTGGTAACTCACTCACTTTCAGCATATGCTTACATGCTAAGAAAATATTCAGAACTACCCTAAGCTTTTGCTAGGTAAATCTTCCAGACTGCCACCCATCTGCTGCTACCAAAAATATGAACTCAGTGATACATTTGATTAAATGGATATCTTCTGCCACCATTTCATTTGAAGTTTTGGTGAAAACAACAGATAACAGCTTTATACTTCTATAACAGTCCAGATGGTGATAATTCTTTTCTAAGTATCCTAAGACTGCAGGTAAAAAGCATGTTTACAAAACAAATCACTGAAATTTTAACATCACTTGACTTTCAAAGTTAAAGCAAGTATTTTTATCTGCTTTTAATATTTATTACTGCCATATGCTCTTTGTTGGTTTTAATGCACTCTACATTATCTTATATCTATGCAGAAGACAATCAGCAATTTATTTTTTTTATGCCATTGACACATCAAGACCAAAAGATCTTCAGTGAAATCTAGGAGAGCAACGGGTCACAAATTCTACTCAAGAAGGAAGTTACAGACTAGAGTCTTACATACCATGCCAGTGCCTTGACTTGTATTGTCTAGTTACCTGTATCATAATGATCTGATGAGTTATTCAAGATTTGATGGATCCTGTAAATACTAAAGCACAAATGCAGCATAGAATGTAAGAATGGCTCCAACACTGGTAAAAACTCAATTTTGTTTTTTATAACAGGATCATGAAAAGAATCTGCCATAACATTGGCAGTTTTAGTGACTTGTTCCAGGTTCTGAAGATCTGAAAGAACTTACCAGAATGATGAGATGGTGGAATTCAGGATCCTGCAAGGATGAAGCAGGGCAATAAGCAGGATTATAGCCCTGGACTTAATGGCTACAAGAGAGACAAGGAACTACTGGAGACAGTCCAGCAGAGGACCACAAAGATGATTAGGGCACTGCAACATATCTCTGAAGAGGAAAGGCTGAGAGACTTGAATCTGTTTAGCCTGTTTTATCTGTTTTATCTGTTTTGGGGAAGGGAAGACTGAGGGGGGGATTGTATCAATTCTTATAAATATCTGAAGGGCGGGTGTCAAGAGGATAGAGCCAGTCTGCTTTCAGCACCCAGCAACAGGACAAGGGCAACAGGCACAAGCTGGAACACAGGAACTTCCAGAGCATGAAGAAAAACTTTTTTAGTTTGAGGGTACATGAAGCTGATGAAATCAGGTATACTCAATGTTTTTAAAATGGTCCTTTTGTTAATTAGTAAAGGCTTAAAGTTCTTATTAATTTTTTTTGGTATACAAAAAAATGTATAATGTAAACATAATGTATATATGTATAATGTAAATGTATAATTACATTTACACTTTCTCCCCCCCCCCATATTATATTATGGTGGGGTGCTTTTTTTTCAAATTGTGGTTACTTGGGAACCCTTTACAAATAGTCTGTTCTGTTCTCAACTTCCAATCTGTTGGTGAAACCTCTTCATGCCCAGCAATTGAACAGACTTCCAGCTTGGAAGCTCTTCTCACTGGCTCTGGTATGGTAAATTCCCCTAAATGTGAGTGCTAGCCCTCCCTTACTCACACAGGCATTCCTAAGCATCTGGACAGCAGATGACAGCCATTCTTCTCAAAGCTAAAACATACCTGTACACTGCAAATGCACAGCCTACAACTCTAAAAACTGGCAGGCCCAATAGTTACAGGTCCAACCTTTCTGGTGTCAAACCTACAATACACAATATCCATTTGTCCAGTTTTTTCAGGTATCTACAGCCTGTGTTGTCCAGCTTCCAGAAATGCAGTAGATCATTGCCAAAATTGGTAGGGCAGTAGATTACCACTCAAATTGGTTGTTTAGTCTCTAAAAGCCACAGTTTACTACTCATATCAGCAGAGCTGGCAGCTCTGAGTGAAGCACATATTTCAGTGTTGACGATCCTCCAAAAAAAAAGCATTTTACAGGCAGTTCTTCTGTTGGTTGTTTTACCTAGATTTATATCTTTACAGAACTCATATACTGCTCTGCTGGCATAGCAGATATGTATGTATGTGAGTCCTAGACCACTAGAGGAAAGAAGTCATTTCAGATAGGGATTGGTATTAGCCATTGCTCAGCATAAACAGATCTCAAAGGGCAAACGATCATCAGAGTGACTTATTAATAATACAGGGCTTTTGATACTGGCTGTTCTCCACTGGCACTGATGAGTTCTTTAAGTTGATCTTTCACCAAAAAAAAAGTAGGTGTTTCACTGCAACATATCACATGATGTTTTCTCAGACTCTTAGCCAAATTTTCAAGTTGAAAGGTGAGAAACCTCTCCAATATAGCCAGTGTTTTGGAGCATTTGGCTGATGAGGGCTAGAAACGACACCTTCACTCTGCATTTGGCAGATGGATTGTCACCCATCAGTGACAATTAACAGGGCAGATCTACTGAACATAAAAAACTGCTTCTGAAGAAGACTGTGCCTTTTTCTGAGTTAGTTAGGTACATGGCCTTGGACAAGTTATTTAATTTCTTTCCTGCTGTGAAAGTAGAGATAATGCAATGATCTACCTACTAGGTAGATAGTAAGTATCTACTTTACAGTGTTTCCATGAGTATCAACTAATAGCTGTAGCTTGCTTAGCAAACCTTGAGTACTCAAGCATTTCTTGGGATCTGGAACAAGTTTCATAGAACCTGTGACAGGGATGATATGTGATCACAGACTTTGTAGCCTGCAGGGGACAATTCATAGAATCATAGAATATTAGGGGTTGGAAGGGAGCTAGAAAAATCATCTAGTCCAAACCCCCTGCCAGAGCAAGATCACCTAGACCAAGAATTTTCTGGTCATTTGACCAAAAAATTTAACTGAGCTTTAAAATACAATTTTGCATGCAACAGAATACAGTATGATTTTTATGGGTAACATCAGAAGTAAGTGGCAAAAGAAACCTATCTAATGACATCAGCTCTGCTACACTTTTTCCCAAAACTCTTTTTAAATGAGATTTACTCAGAGGCTAAGGAGTGTGCAGTCATTGGTAAGGTTTTACAGGCATTCTGATACAAAATTCAGCTGAATTAGATGTTTAATGGGTCAAGACTTAGAATAGGACAGTGAGGATATGCTTCTTTTATCAATTTAAATTCATATTGAATCCATATTTAAATCTATATTGAATCCATATAGAAGGTTGGACTAGATGATCTTGAAGGTCTCTTCCAACCAAAGACATTCTGTGATTTTGTTGCTGTGTATATATTATGCACATACAGAAGTAAATTGATTACTCCTTACTGAGCACTAATTATCCAGAAGGTTTGGCAGTTGAAGGAGAAGCTGAAAGGCAATGTTTCCTTGACAAACTAATGGAGGTAGCTGTTGTTTTAATACACAGTGAAAAGTTATAAAACCACAATGCTATAGACAATGAAGATAACAGCTTTTTTACGAAAGTGTTCCCTTGATAAAATTCTTCACTAAATTTAAGAGAAGAGACATTAAATTTTAGCTTCACTTTGAGAGAAACAGCTTTTTCATCTTCTTAGTTCTCTGCATGTGACTAATCAAGATGACTTAATGTGGTCTACTTACATAATGTGTACTTAAGTGTTGGTATGACTATCTTCTTGATGACTGTATGGTGGAGTCATGTCACATTCATCTTATACCAGATGCATTTGGTAAATTATTTTTATTCTAAATATTGTATATTATGTTGAAATTAAAAAAAAAAATTGTTCATAAAAACATTTTTTAAAGTACATAATCTAGCTACGTTTTTTTCATTATTTTTCTCTTATCCCTTAAATGTTTACTCCAAATCATATTCTAACCCATCTCCTAATATACCTTGACACATGTCATGGATTCTTATAATCAGAATTACTGACATTTTTTCCACATCAAAGCAGTTGATTTAGTGATACTAAGCACGTGCCTGCAACTCAATTGTATCATGAAAACAGTCATGAGAATGTAAAATTATTGTATAGGGAGGTAAAAAGAAACTGGTGGTGTAAGAGCTATAAATACTGTTTCAATTCTAAAATGGAGCAATAGTCTGCTGTGCCCACTTAAAAAAAGAAAGCAACCATGTATTCTCTGAAGTAAAATATATGGGGAAATGTGACGGGTAACTGTGCATCATTACACAAATGTAAAAATTTCTAAAGTTAGCAAAAGAAGTATTATACTAAACCATTATAAAATATTATCCAAAATACAACAGACTGAGGCGGATGTCAATGCCCTTTGAAAGCAAGGAAAAGGTGCTGACTGTAGCATAAACTGGATTATTATTAAAAAGACAGAAAGTGCAAAAGCCTTTTTCACCCTTTAGCACTTGTATGCAGTTATTACAAATACATATTACAAATATATATTACTGTATATCTGCAAACTTAATTTTAGTTATTCTGATAGTGAAGCATCTTCCACCTGAGAAGACTGTGCATCCATATTGCTGAATAAGGAGTAAGATAAGGAATTATAAATTCCTCCTTGAAAAGCAAGTATGGAGAATGGATACTGATTTCATTGCTCAAAGAAATGCATCATAGAGAAGAAAGTTAATCATATACATCATGTCAGTTGATATATATTCCATAAACAGGCTTGTAAAATCAGTGACTTTGTATAAATGAGGATGAAAGGAACTCACATATGACTGCACGTGTATTCTGCATAAATACATGCATGTGCACCTGCTGTTGTAAACTGGACTATAACATAATTCTATTTGTGCAATAACCATTTTAACATTGTATTTCGCACACTCATAAGGACATTTCCTTTTGTCACTTAGTCATTTAATCATGGAATATGGTAAAGTGTAAATAAACCCTAAACAGAAGGTGAAAGTAATTTGCCATAGGAGCTTTCCAAGGCACATCTATTTCCCTTAAAAATACATAAAACAAAGAATAGAACACATAAAAGCTAACACAGAAAGTATTTCTACAGCCTCAACTAGTATGTAATCACTGCTTATATTACTTGAAGAGATATGGACTGAAATAATGTTAACTAACATTCATTTCTTTCACTAACATCTCACAATGAGCTCCAGAATGATTTCCTTTCTCGTTGCCAGGTAGTGGATAGAACTCTCCATCCTTTTGTCACTTTATTGCTGGTGACTGGGGCACTGCCTAGGAATAGCATAATCTAATTCAAGTTGTTATCCTAACTTAGCCCCAGTTGAGGTTAGAATTACATTCAGAACTATACCATGGGAGATAGGTACCTTTTCCACATTATATAAAATGCTATCAGAGCACAGTGGGTCTTCTATTCCATTTAAAACACAAAGCCAGGTTCCCTGCTGTAATGAATAATGACTGAATTGAAGGTGGAAAATGCATACACATACATTAGGTTATATACACATTTGGCAGTTAAGTTGCTTGTTTTGAAGATGAGAAGTTTTTTTCCTGACTCATATAGTACAAAATTTAACTTAGTCTTCTTTGGCGAAAAGCATGATTAATATTCTGACAAAATATAATGATGTATGTTACAAAATACATATTTTTAGGATATGACATTTGATTTAGAAGTTCAAATTGCCTTGCCAGCAAAGGAATGTATATAAAATAGCATCAACAACATCCTTAAAGAGTTACTTTATGATGATACTATAAAACCATTCTTTTTAAACTTACAGAGCAGCATGGCATGGAATACTGCATCTAATCTAACAATATATTCCCAAATGAATGAAAGCACACTTACATTTCAAACTTAGAAATAAATTCCCCTCTAGCATTACACTGGGAAAAGGCAATTCATGTGGAAAGAGTGATTTCACTTCACATTCTGAAACCCTGCTTACACGGTTATAACCTTTGTCATTGCTAAGTGCTGAGGGGAAAGTTTTAACTTTAATGATACACTAGCAGAGGTATCACAGCAGAAGTCATCTTTTCCAGCATGTCCTATTAAAAGATTTCTAGTATTGCTATGGAAATCACTTATAACTGCAAGATACTGCACATCATTAACTGCACTGAGTGGGCTGTAGTACAAGATCTACTGACTGAAATGGTACTCTGTCATTTCAGTAAAGATCAGCATGGATCAATATCAGTATCTTTTCAATCCATTTTGCAATACATTTTACTCACATTCAAAGCTACTTTTTCAAAGCAGTATTTGTATTTAGTAAAATTCACTGGTAGCCCATGCACCCAATAATCACCTACTTTCTTCCTCTTCAATTTTTCCTATTGGTTCACCAACTGCTGGTTTTTATTATGCATCACAAGTGTAATTTACATTTTCTCCACAGGTTGTCATTACTATTTACTGAGTAACCTAAGACAGCAGATGATAACCTTTTCATTAAAAAAACACAAGCTAACTAGACAGACACCAAATCAGAATGGCAGTTACCTACATTCATGCACCAGTAATCTCAAAAATAATGGGATCTTTTCCATTGTTACTTCTTTCAGAAGAGTTGTTGAAACCTTCAGGATTTTTTTGGTGACATTGTATGTGGCAATCCATCATAATTCTGTTCCTTTCTACTTTTCTGGGTATTAAAAGCAGTAATAAACTAATGGGGTAACTTGTTTGAATCATAAGACATATAAATATCAAGGAAATAAAATAATTCAGGGTTGCTTTGTTTTGTTTTTGTGGGAAAATATTTAGAAAGAAACCAGACAAGGGTAATCCTTTGCAAGTACCACATTGTCATCAGACTGAATTAAAATGATAGATAATAAAATTGGAATTTAGGTGGTGCTGTGTTGTGATTTTTTAAAATCAGTTTTGCTGACTTCCTCACTCTTAAGTATTTCTGATTTTTTTATAGGGTAGAAGAAAGGGTACTTTCTTCTAATTGCAGACATTATAGTCAGCCTACCTAGATGCTTCTGTGTCCCAAAGGATGCATCTTTCACATCCTGGTCATTGGTTTTCCTTTATGCTTTTGTCAGTGTTTAGGGTGACTGGGATAAGGCAAATTCTGAACACAGACCTTGTAATGTGTAAATGGAAACTGAACTATCAAACTTTCCAAACCAAAGCTGGGACAGTATATGAAAGTTTTAGGTCACCCAAAAGGAGTCTGGCATAAAAATCTGCTTTGGCAAATACATACCTGCCTTTGAAAATTACATCTGCACTTCCTTTTGTTACTTTTTGTTATACTGAAGCTATAATCTCAGCATCCAGAAAAAAGGTGAGGGAACAAAGACACAACCATGGAGTATTTCAATGTTTTGCCCTAGGAAACCTGCTCATTGAGTGCTCCCATAAAAAAAAATCCAGTGCAGTCACTGTGGAGCTTGGCTGTCCTCCACACACCTCAAAGCTCCAGGGTTCACACTTCACCACAGCTCCTGTCTACCTTATGACTGTGAGACTCTGCCTTCATTATTCCTGGATAATAGCTCCATTACTACCCATACAAACTGCCTGTCTGGATAGCTGCCAAACACCTGTAGCCATATATGTGCCCTTCTACCACTGCCCAAAGAAATCTTGAGTGTATTGGCCCAGAGCTGCATCACAGACTGATAGAAAGTTGGCTACTTACTGTCACTAGCAATTTAAACCCAGTATAGCATAACATGTGTTAAAAGCCACAGCAGCAGGATTCTGATTTTGGTGACAGCAAAGAAGACTTGTCCCTTCTGAGTTCCCTGTGACATGTGCACTCAATGGGGTTTTAGCTTGGAACAGTGAAAGAAACATTCGTGGCTGTAAAATGACAATAAAACATTTTCATTGCAGTAAGCATTTTAGAATAAAGACTGTAGGAAAGTTCTAGAGTATCTGCATTACAAAAAAAAAATAAAAAGCAGAGGAATTTCTGAGAAAGTGGGGTCGAAAATTGAGGTGCCATAGTCATGATTTTGTCAGAGCAATTCCACTCACTTTACAGCTACAGGGTCATGATAACAGACTACACACAGACATCAGCAAGGAACTGATAAAACTGAAAAATAAAAAGTTAGGGAATCTCAGATGATCTCAGAGTTAAGGAAGAATTGCTCAGCTGAGGGAGTATATAAGGCTTCAGAGAGGAGCTGAAGTTCTACACAGGCATTTTTTCCTGGCTATTTATTAACGTCAGTATGTGTTCTCTTGCTTTGAGAATGAAGGCAGCCTCTTCATGTGGCAGGCTGAAATGCTCAGAGCCCAGGCTTCTTTCTTTAAGGTTTATATCAGAATACTTCTGTTATCTGGCTAAATGATGCATTCACAAACCTAAATCCCCATGGCAGATGCTAGCAGGTTGATCTTCCCAGTGACTGAATATCAGAAGAAGGATGTAAGCAGCAAGAATGAAGACTGGAAACATCGGAGAAGAGTGTAAAAAGATGGAATTCCTACCTAAGCTTGACAGAGGCAGCAAGTTATCCCTGTTGCTGAAAGGTCTGAAAGCCACTCAGATAAAATTGCTTGTCTGTTCCAAAAACATATTTTCTTTGGAGTAATCTATCCCAAATCCTAGCTGTCTCTACCTCTGGGGACTTTCTTCCTATTTTGTACTCAGTAGAGGGTCCCAATGAACTATGCTGAAAAATTATCCCATCATTCCTACTGGCTTTTGAATTTGCAAAAACAGTGGTAGTTATAAGAAGGGCATCTGTGCACATGGACATCCAAATTGATAGAGGAGAAGCACAGCTTCTGACAGCTCATTCACAAGTGACATGGTTCTGTCATTGCCTGTGGCAGTATGGCCATCTTTGCTACCAAATCCCCCTAGGGATAGCACACCATTGAAGAAACTTTGCTTGTATAGGATGATAAACTACTATCATACAGATTAACTGAACTGGTTTAATAATTACTGTAGCACTGGAAATCTAGAACACAGTGAAAAGTGTGGCTATTTTCAAGCAGTTTACTACAAACAGAGGTGGTAACGTTTATTTCCTTTTGCTTTAGTAAACCTGTCACTCTGTCTGTGTACTGATGTATTGGAATCTTTGTCCTCCTTCACCACCCTGAAGAGGTTGAACCCATTCCAATCCCATCACAGCTCTTTTTTTTTTTCACCTACACATTGCAGGTTTCTAGAGCAATCTCTTTATGAGGTAGCCACTGATCACTTCTGTCAGACTTTTCCCCAGATTCTCTGAAAATCTCAGTCTCCTGGACTAGTTCCATATTTCGAATGCTGGTGGCTGGCCATGGCCCAAACAGACCACATTTGTCATCTCAGCCAGTACATTAATATTCACATTGTGTCCCATCCCTTACAACCCCTTAAGCCTTGAGAATACCGGAAAGATGCCTGGGAGAATGTGAAAGGATATTATTTCCTCCTTTAAATAGAAAGGAAAAAAATAAATGACATTGGAGATACCAGCACACTCAATGAATAAGTTTTAAAAGCAGAACTCTGTAGGTTATATTAAGAGCTACAACAGCAAATACTGCATGTGCAGTTGAGAATATTTAATAGTAATTTTAAGTTATAGAACTACTAAATTATTTGAATTAGACATTTGTGCTGTTCTAGGCATATGCAGACACACATAGACTCATGAATAATTGTCTTTCCTCTTCGGGTGACCCATCCCTTTTCTTCTGATGCCTGTCTCTGAACTGATTGAATTTGATGAATGGATGAATAGAAATTAATCTCCAATTTTTATCTGAGCAAGTCAGATTTTTCTATTTTTTCTTTTCTTTTTTTTTTTTTGTTTTTAAGTAGGGAAGTTAAAATAGTTTCTGCTGAGCATGTCTTAGATGTTCTTCATAACTGTAATACATCTGCAATTAAATTCATACTTGAATGATTTCAAGAATTACATGTAATTCCTTTTCTTGATCCCTCTTTTTCAGCTTGTCTAAAGTTAATAATTTTTTTGTATGAAAATGTTATAAAAGCAGTTATAGGATGCACTACATATTTATGGGACAAGGAAACATACTTAAGCCTTAGAGCTTAAGTAATGTCTCTTCCAGTGTCTCTATTTAAAATATAAAAATTTCTTGCTTATGTATAATCTTTTATTTTCTGTGCTATTTTAGAAATATTTTAATATTTTCATTCTTTCACCTTTAAATAGTAATAACCTGATAAAATTTTCAGTAAAATAATTGAAAGCATTTCAAGTTGCTTCATCAGAAATTGATCAGTTGGGATTAACAAAAGAGTGTATTTAGAACTCTCAATAAAATACTGAGATTTTGCTTTATACATTACAGCATCTATAAAGAAAACTTTCATTATATCCATTGGTAAAATTTTATTATTCTGGAAAATGGGGGGAATTATTCTGAAAGCTAAAAGTAGAGTTGTATTCTGCTTTTAGGTAACTTTAAAAGGTACAAGGTTGAACTGCATTGTTACAAATAATTTACATAATAAATATTGTACTAGCAAGTGATCCAAGAAAAAACCAAAACTTCATAGCCATGAACACATAGGCACCAGAGTCTTAATTTGCATGGTTGATATGTCCAGAAGAGTCACTTTCCCTTTTCAAGTCTCCCACGGGTTTCTAACAAGCTCATTCCTACTTAGTCCTGAAACTGTCCTGTTCTATGGTGGCAGGGAGCTGTGCTCCACTGGACAACAAAAACTAGTGTCTCCATTACACAGATGTTTTGAGATGGAGTTCTACAGACAAAGGCTCTTGACACTATGTTTTTGTTTGAAATAGTGCATGAATTGATGCAATATGCTTCAAATTTTCAGGAGAAACACGACTGCTGCTAGTAAAGTAACTACCTTGTTTAGATGGGCATGTTTTTCACAAAAGCTAACCTAGGGTAGCCAATAATGGCTTCTGAGAGCAATGTTTCTGTTAACATTACTGGAAGCTAGACTAGCTCACAACTCATTCCAGTACTCAGTAATTGTAGCCTTTCTTTCACTTGACAAGATAATAAAAATTGGTGATCTGTTAGAGTCTAACAAGAAAGAAGATTAATTTTATGCAAAAACGAATTGTGCTACAATGCAACAGTCTTACAAGGATTTGTTATTTATAGATTTTGCTCTAAAAGGTGATAGTCGTCACCTTAATATCTTGCCACTTCACATAAATATGTAGATTTATCCTCAAAAGACCTCTAAAATATGGAACAAATTAATTCAGTGTTACGAGGTGACAAGCTGTGGCTGAGGAAGTCACACAGGAAGTCATAGAAGAATTATAAACTTTGACTCTATAGAAGAATCAGAAATTCAGTGAAAAAATAAGCTTCAGTATGGCCCAAATTATTGCAAATGGGGAAAAAAAACCCCGAACCTCTACTAAATAATTCCAAGCAAGTATAAAGCGCATTTGAAGCACAAAGATTCTTTAATGGTGTGTTTCTTATAGTAATTTTTCATAATAGAAAGTTTTCAAGTTGGTATCTTTTCCTCTCACTGTAGGAAAACCAAAACCACACATATACAAGAAAAAAAAATCAAGCTACCTTCGAAAATCAAAGCAACAAGAACAGTCACAGTAGACTTCGATCCTCAGCCTGCAAGTAATAAGTTTTCTTTTACTCTCCTAGCTTTATTGGAGTGATTCCATTTTCTTCTCAAACTGGATATGCACTTTTGAATAAGCAGGCTGTGTTTGCTTTAGGCTCTATGCAAGGAGAGTAACACCCCACAAGAAGCTTTGTCATATAGTCGAAGCTGACGACATACTATAATCATCTTGAGATGAAAATGAAATATCATTCTTGTGAAGTCTCTCAGGACTTCAACTTTCCTCTTATAATAACTGTCTGAATAGGATGGATCCCCTGAGGTATGAGCATATCTCCATTGAGTTCAAAGTACCTATGTAAGTTCACACAAAATAGAAATTCAGACCCCCCAAATTTTTTATATTTTTGAAAAATACAATTATTTTTCTAATGAATTAATTTCTTACAAATTGTTTATTTGCATATTATTTTCCTTGTCAGAAACATATCTTCAAATAAAAAAAAAAAAGAAAATATCTTTGAACTTTAGTGTTCTGTTTGTGATTACAGAGAACAAATAATTTTAAATCAGGAAGATTTGGAAGTTTTTCAGTAACCAGTCTCTATATCTAACAAAATTAAAACTGCAGATTCTCTTATTTCATGAGTGCAATCACAAATGTACTCAAAGTAGTCCAATGTCTCCATGCATTTAGTTTTAATATAAATCAGAATACTATACTGCTCTTAGAAGTGGGTAAAGCAGTCCGAAGGGCTAGCAGGTAGACTCCAGGAGGCACACAAAATAAGGGTAAATAATTTATCAGATATGAACCCCAAAACCATGGGTCTATCTTACTGTTCTGTTTCTCTCTCTAGAGACAGACTGCTTTCACAGTAAGACCTAAGTTTCTTCCAAAGAATTTCTATTTGTCGCCTTAGAGGAACCTGCAAGTTCATCATTAGAAAAAGGTGTAACTTTAATCAAGGGGCTTTTTTTCAACTCTCAGAATTTTTATGAAGTATCCTAAATTTAAAGAGGGAGGAACACTGATGAGGTTTGTTTCTGCATACAAAGAATGTTTTGGAGATAAGACATTATTGCTTTTCAAGGAAAACACATCTACTTTAATTCAAAGAGAAGACTGACATTGATTTCTACTATGCATTCATTATAAGCATTCTCACAGATATACATTCACTTGAAATTCTTCATTGCTTCATGTTAATGCTACAGGGCTCAAGAAAAAATTAAAAAGTCCAACTGTGTTTATTTTTAGCTATTGTTAATACTGCTATGTACTGAAAAAAACAAAACAATAACACAAAATTAAGAACTTCCACAACAATATGCAATTAAACCATGAACCTCCCTATCATAAGTTCAAATTGTACATACTATCAAAAATCTATACATGTATCGAGTCTTTCCTTCAGCTTGATGTTTGGATCATATCAAACACCTTGTCTACATATGTAAAGATTGACCTTTAAGACACAAAAGAGAGAAAGTGACAAAATGTGACAAATTCCTATACCTCTTTCAGGTTTTTGACTAGTTACAGTAAGAAGAATAATCCAAAAAAAAAAAAAAAAAGAGACTTTGCTGTTAGTTTAGTAACAGTTTATGAATCTCTCCTCTCAAACCCTTGCTCACAAAAACTTTGTAGTTCTGCATTTCATATGTTGGCCGTGGGGAGTGGATAAACTGGATCAAAGTAATTTCACCACCTATGTCATAATACAAACACTCATAGAAGATAGCCTCTCACAGTAAAATCCTTGTTTATACAACCACCTGGGGGTGAGCTCCAGCTCTTGTTATTTAATGGTTTTGGTGCAGGAGTCAATGTATTTGCTATGTAAGAAACATATTACTCTTGCAAAAAATATTTTAATGAAAACCAGCTGCTTAAAGTCAAAAAAAAAGGTCAGAATAGGTCTGTGATTATCCTTATTTTTATGACTTTGGTTAAAAACAAAAGACCATATACACTATCATTGAGCTTATTATATTCACGAGTTACATGTTCAGGCACAAAGATGGTAAATTATGTCACCTCAGATGAGCAGCTATATCCTCCCAGCAAATAAAGAGCCAAATTTTGGTCAACAGCCCAAGTTCCTGTTTAATTAATGAAATAAAATCTACTCACTCAAAGTTTAAAAGAAAGGATCCTGTCTTGTATGAAATAGTGAAACTAACCAAGGATGATTTTTGAGATGGGATGTTTTCAGGATTAGCATCAACTAAGGCTTTCATTATTTTAGCAAAAAAAATAAAGGCGAGTAACACAACATTCTACAAAACCTTTTTCATTGAGATGTGTTCCTGTTGTTTCTGGTCTGCGAAGTGTTTTTAATCTTGGAAGATTACTATTTGGCATGTTTCATAATAATAATTCATCCTATTGCATTCAGGATTGATTCATAGACATGGAAATTCTGTCAAAACTACTCTGTACTATGTCGATTTCAGGATTATGCTAAGTTTTAACTTGTCCATTCCAGACCAGAATCAGAGTGTGTAGATAGAAAAAGATACTTTTTAGACAAGAAAAGGCTTGCATATGCTAAATTTATTTATATCTGAAAAGATATTTGTGCAGGAATGAAATTGTACACTCAACAGAAACTCTACAAGAAAATTATGAACATGACAAATAAACTATTTTAAGTGCAAAATACCATGGCAGTTTCTTCACAATATCCAAATTGAACAAAGTTTTACACATTATTAATAGAGCAAGTGATGTAAGTATGTGAGAAAAGTTCAGTTTCAGGACAGGTGTGATATGCATTTCAAGCTAAGAAACAAAGCCTTAGAGAGATATCGCTTCCTTCTATTGTCAGCAGACGTCTCACTATGAAAATTTCTATTCATACTTCAAAAAGGAAAATGTTCTGAAAGCAGGCAGTGCAATTTGATTTCTTTTCTTGAGACTTAAATTCAATTTGCTTATGTGTCCTCCTCTTAAAGAGTAGATTAGATCAGCAAGCCAGTTTTTTGTTCAAATGCACTGAAGCCTCTTTGCTGTTTTATCCCTCTGGCGAGGCTGTGCAAGCGTAGAAGAAAGTGTCTGTGTACTTCCCTACGTACAGGGTTTGGGAGTAGTCAGGAAATAATTTAGAGAGAACATTTCCTACTGTGATAGTGGAGAAACAGGCAGTGCAGACTGAGCTCAGGCTAGGTAAATAGTACAACTAACAGAACCTGGTAACAGGATCTGGTGCAAAATCTGCTGGAGCCCCACGAATTACACTGGGTTTTGAACTGACTGCAGTAAAGGCAATTCTAACTCTTCAGCAAAAGAAACTAGTTTGTCACTTGTACCTCATGAAGGTGTTTGATGTTGCTTGCAAGCGCTCACGAATTATGCCATTTACATTTTTAAATCTCTACTGGCAAATTATACACTTATCCTAACTGTGTAGTGCCTGAACGATAGCACAGCAGTAACACCCTCCTTATCTGCTGCATGATGTTTTGTTTAATGTGCAGCTTGGCAGAGACAGGTTTTGAAGCCCATAATGTTAATAGACTGCACACTCCTCTCTCCCAAGAAAGTAGGTGTAAATGAGAGCAGAGTGGTCTTCAGGGAAGAAAGTGCTTTTTCTTTCCAAATGAAATCTGGAGTGGCAGCAGTTTGAGGCAGAAAGGGGTGACTTGGTAAAATGGAAATGAAGAAGTCAAGATACCTCACAGAAGTACATGTATGGATGTATTGGCCTCTTTAGATCCACTGCTTTATGGCCAGTTATTCTCCATACTGAATGTCTGGAAAACTATTTTCATAATGTCAGGTAACAAAAAAAAAAATAAAAAAATTGTAGCACTTAATTGAATGGAGGTTCAGAATGAGCAGAAAAATAAACAAGCAGGAAAAATATTTTATTTCAACAACTGCTTTAGAATTACCAGTACATATATAAAAGTTGAAGGTAGTTTAGAAGGATTTTCAGCTTTTCTCTAATTTTTGAACTTCAGGTGTAGCTTTCCAAGATGCTACAAAGAGTTTCTCACCATATCTGGTTATCAGCACAAAGCAAGTAATTGTATAAAGGACTGAACTGGCTTTCCAGGATATTTTCTCATACCTGCCCCACAGGTGGTCAGTAGGGCCACCCTAATACCTTCTGAGTTCATATGCAGAACTCAGTCCTTAAATTCATGCTTAGATGTCAGGGTTTAGAATAAATATTTTGGGTCTTCCTTTTCTGCTCCATTGCTGACCCAGAAGAGACTACTGAAAAAAAGCAGAGTACGACGGAAACAGTTCTTATTTCATATACAGACTACAAATAGATTTTGAGCATCTTCAAAGTAGAGATTTGAAAAGACAGGGAAATTTTTAACAGTCCACATAAATGCAGTCATAAATGTAATATCTAGAATAATACCATCTGTATTTTTTGCCTTCAATATGCCTTTGCAACAGCAGACATGACTCTTTATCCATTTTGAGTCATGTATTAATTAAAAAAAAAAAAACCTATAAAAATCTTGAAATATTTTTCTTTCTGGGAACACACTAATGACCACTCAGCAGCAGCAGATAGGAAAAAAAAAAAACCAACACATTCACATGGACATTAACATCACAGTACATTTGCTAAGTTAGCTGTTAAAACAGAAGAGCAGATGAGCTGTTTCTTCCCCAGCTACATCTTGCCTTAAATCCTTGTCTGTTCCATGACTGCAGCATAAGAAGGTCCCTGAGCTTAGCTGGTTTGGATCACTTATACCTGAGTGCTGTAACAGCCTAAAGATACTGTCATTATAGTCAGTACAGTGCTTATTAGCTTTTTATTTTCAACTGGTCCAAACCAAATAACTGTCATAAATGCCTTCATATTTTATATGTCACTATATTACAAAGAATCAAAACAGAACTTCCACATCTTTATAAAATTTGTAGATTAATATTAACTGTAGTGGGGTTTTAAACCTTCTTTACAAATGAGGAATTTCTCTAATATGTGTAGGGTTAAACAGAGTTCATATTCAATAAGTGAAAGAACAGTCAAGTACTTGATGGTCCCAATTAAAGAAATGCAGGCTTCAAAGCTTACCATTTATGAGATGCTAAAGTGAACTGCTGTTACTTTAACAAATATCCTAGATACTCAGGTATTGAATTAAGCAGACCCGAGGATATGTTTGGGTTTTCTTTAATTATCACTATTATTCTAAGGGTATTTGCATTGCTGTATTAGATCTGTCTATGTTTCCTCTGTTTTTAAGAGAACAGAGATAGATTTATCTTCTTGCTTAAGGCATGGACTCAATTATCCCCATTCTGCTGGGCTTGTAATAAAATTCTCAAAAACATTTTTAGAGCACATCCTTGGCCTTAAGTTAGACTTTTTTTTAATTATTCAGAAAACTATACACAAAGGCCACAAAAGAATGGTGGCCTTTTAATGAAAAAATATTTCATTTTTAAGTGTGCTATGATATCCTTTTTGGTCAATGAGCAAAATCAGTAGAACTCAAAATTTTCAATTTTGAAAAGCAAAAATTCTGTTTTCCATCAGCAGGTGCTGAGCACCTGAGGCCTCACCTGTCAAGGAATTACAAGGTCTTTCTGTCTCTTACATCTGTTTACATTAAAAACCTCTGCAGGAATACAATCTTCCATAAACCCTACCATTGTCAGAGTTCAAGCTCAAAAGAAGAATATAACTTCTATTAAATATCATAACAATGTGTTCCCATTCTCATGGTCATTATTTAAACTTTTCATCACATTGAAGATTTATCTTGTCTAAGAATTACTAAATATGTCCTTGAGGGTTATTGTGTAAGGCAAGAATTTCTCATGAACATAGGGAGAATGTCCCAGAGAATATGTGCAATAGCATTTCAGCATAACAGAGTTTGTGAGGAAAGATATATCACAACCAAAAGTATGTCCTTCAAGTCATTTTAAGTGACATAAGGTATCCTTTTATTTTACTTGAGGTTATATACCCTAATGATAATGATATCCTAGTGCTTTGTCTGGGTCCCTTAAGTATATTTTCCACGGTCTAAGCATTTCACCCTCAGACTATTTCTCCTTGGAATTTCTTTTTTTTTTTTTCCCTTTCCCTTCAACTAACTACTCCCAATTACTCCTTAAGTAAAAGGCATGATGTAAGTGTCCCAGCAGTTAATAAAGTCCTCTTAAATCCTAGAGACTGTTCCTTGGAAAAAGGAAACAAGCTTTTGAAATTCAAGATTTGTATACCTGATCATCTCTGTAGTGCAGGAGGTTTTATAGCTCCAGTTATCATACTGAATGAGCACAATGCTCCAAGAGACAGGAAAGGCAGAAAACTGCCTATGTTTGTGCTCTCTTGATTTTTGATAAGAGGTGAATTAGGTAACCATGTTAATCCCTTGGATGTAGGTATTTGTGATAGACTGAAAAATTATTGGAAAAATAGGCATTCTGTTCATCTTTCTCTCAGATATATAGATAGAATGAGATTCATAAAAAGTATACCCAGACTGTATGGCAAAGATTTTCTCAGTGGCAAAATTCCAGGAAACAACTGTCATACAGGTATGACAATATGTCACACTGAAGCAGAAATGACAAATAAAAGACTAAGTTAGAAAATCATTTGCCTTAATCATTCACCACTGGTTTATCCTAAGCAGTTTCCTGTGTGTCTCTAGGGAATAATGGGATCAAAAACCAAAATAAATTTGTATCCAATGTACAACTATCTGCAAAGACATAGCACCTCAGCACAGATGTCCTTCGGAGTCCCTGCCAATGCATTTACAGAGGAAACTTTCTAGCCTTATTCTCTGTACCTTTCTGAACACATTTTGTGATTAAAGCCAGTAAGAAATGATCATAATTCACTTGCACACTATGCAATATCTTTCCCAAGAGACATGTGGCACATGAAGGTTTTCTGATTTTTCCTAGGTTCAGAGGGAGATGGAAAAGGCTTCATATCTTACATTGCTGAACAATACAAGCAAAGAACAAACTCATCAGTGGAATAGGATATAAAAGCCTTTCTTTTTTGAGGCAGACAAGTGAGACTCAAGTGGTGATCCTTAACAGAATTGCTACCTAGACAACAGCTATGTTCATATAGTCATTTTTGGGAGTAACCTGGCATTAAAGCTCCTGTGCTGATATCACAGGAGTAATCAGATTTCTCTCACTGGTAGAGCCAACTAGCTCTACTGTCTATATATGTTCATTAGCTATAGAGAGATCACTCTAATTATAAAAAACAATCAAACTCTTCTTAGTCATATAGAAATGACAGTTTGTAGACAGACTGAATCAACAGTTATACAAATGTATACTTCCCTGGCTAATGCAGCATGTACTACTTAACAGCTGACACATAGTTAAAATTTGAAATTGTTCAATAAAGCTCATAAAAATCTATAAGAACTGGAAAAAAATAAAGCATTAAGAATGTTACACAATTTACTCTAATTGGTACCTTTCTCCTTAAGGCTAATAAGTAGCTTATACAAGAGCTATCACCATTTTTTATTAGATCATTAGTTTCAAGCAAAAGAAATTCAGAGAATACACATATAACATTTCATTAGATCATTAAAATGAGTTTTTGGAAAAGATCTAGTTTTTATCACAATTTATGGTCCCATCAGCTCCTGAATTTCTACAACTACTGTTGGAGAGTGGTCCAGGAAGCTCTCAATGAATTTGCAATGCTGGTCATTTCCTATAAGTGACACATAGTGAGTTCTTTAATCCCAACTTTAATTTAAACCTGTTTGATTTCTGTGATTAATCAATTTACACTGTTATCTTTAAGACAAATACTTCAGGCAAACTTCCACTAACATTTCTCTTGTCTTTAATAATTAATTCAGAATAATTATTTTTACAACATTTTCTCTTTATCAGGCTTTATCTCCATTCATATCTGACAAAAGGACAGGAGGACAGGAGGTAAGACAGTATCACAAACATTGATGTCTCCTCTAAGAATAGGACAGACCCATTCTTTTATCCTTTTTAAATAGCTAGTGTAAATACAATATTTTATTCCTGCAATATAGTAGATCACTCAGCTTTGCAAAACATTCTAAGTCTTCTTATTAAAAGTCTGTGTAAGTTCAACATTCATAAGTATCTAAGATTAGGTTGCTGTCTACCCATACACTAATATTGTTAGTAATCAATTTCAGCTGCTGTTATAAAAGCTAATTTGTTACAGAATTCCAGGACCCCTCCAGTATGTTTAAACACCAGTTAGAGATTCTTACATCTTCTGGGATTTCTATTTTAATATCTTGTTTAGTGTCATCAGCAAACAGTAGATGCACCGTCCACTTCCTTTTCTAACTGCCAGACTCACTGCTTGACAGTAGAATAATTTTCTATGGCAACTGGCTTTATAGATGCATGAAGATACAGCAAAAAAGGTTTCTATGTTTTTCTCTTGGGTTGCTTGTTTTTGGGTTTTTTTTTCTCCCAGTTAAGACCATGCTACTAGCCTAGGAAGATCCAAAAGAGATAGAATGGGTAGAAGGAAATTAGGAGAAATTACTAAAATATGGAAGTCAGCAGTATAGTGTATGTTGTTCTAGAGAAAAGGTTGAAACTGATGAGTCACTATGTAAAATACTTTTACTTATCCATTTTTAAAAGTATGTCAGTATGGCAAAATAAAAAGGTCTCAGGCAGATATCTACACAGATAAGTGAAAGGGAGAGAGCATTAACTTTTATTACACATATGTATAATAAATATAGTTCAAACACTGTATAGTTGCATAATAATGCTGTTTGTTCTATCCACTGGTATTACTCGAAATAAATGTCACTGTAATACAATATATCCCCAGTAGCAAACACACACATGCTAACTTGTTAGTCAGAATCTATTTATACCTGCAAAAGGCATTCAGAGACATCACCTCTGACAGTAACTGTAAATCATTTTATGCTAATATCAGTTTACACAGTTCAGATCTGTATTTAACTCAGCATAACTTTCCAAATATATACATACTATTTTTTCTTTAGGTCATTATTAACATACCAGTTATCTATGGGATTTAAACACAAGAAGGGTGAAACTGCAGAAATACATTTCTAAAGGTGTTCCAGGTTTCCTTTATGATGAAATGACCTGGCTCAAACTAAATAAAAGTGCTATCAACCATAACAAATCTCTTCTTTCCATGAATAATATCACAAATAAATTATCTTTGTTTTCTATTGCTTAGCCAGTGCATAGAGTTTATGACAACATTTCTTAAAATTTTGCTTATTTTCATTAAGGTCTCCCAGGTCACATTGTTATCTAGGATAAAATGACACAGCTTCATCTACTCCAGTGCAATATTGATATCTGAATTCAGTCTGAAAAATTAATGGAAGTATTATTTTTGTTTAAAGTATTTTGTCAGATGTCTTTTTTTTTTTTTTTTCCTTCTAAGGAAAATTCAGTACACATAGTTATCTTTTCAGTAAGCAGCATAGACTTTATCTTCTCATATTGTTTTCAACCCACTATTATGCAATATTTAAATTGAATAAACCCTTCATTCTACTTCACATCCATTTCTGGTGAAGCATGGCAATCTAATTCCCAAAGACTTTCTAAATTCCCAATATACAAAATAACTAAAGCAAACATAAAAAACCACCACTATCTAATCTACTTTTAGAAACCCTTCCTGTTAATTGAGTTTTCAAGATTTATGACATATCCAAGTATAAATTGCTTCTGCAATTGAAACCTCTAATGAATACCTGGAACCTCTAATGAATTGCTTCTGCAACTGGAACCTCCAATGAATATTAGCTGTGGCCAAATGCATATGGCAAATCTGAGGTAAAGTACACTTGAAGGATTTGATGAAGCTTTACAGAAAGCATTATATAAGGATATGAAATGGGTGAGCAGGAAGCAGTATTTTTATACTTCAGATGATATCTTACCAGATTTCACAAGTTAGACGCTTCTCTTACTGTTAAGATATTTTAAACATATATATATGAGAAAGACATTACATACAGTTCAAATGAAGTATTTTTAACTTATTTCCCCTTTAGTTGGGATCTGGATATTTTGATTACCAATCTTCGTGGAATTTTATTTCTCCACCTTTTTCTGGTTGACCATTTTCAATGTAAATCTCACAGAGAATGAGAGGTTACCTAAATGAGATGCAGAAAATGAACCTTTCAGTAGGTGAAGTTAACTGTGCCAAGCAGGAGTTCTGTAACTGGCACCAACCCTGTGACTTCAGCTGTGAAGTCTACTCCACATTCCCTTAAATCAGCTGGATGCCTTCTCATTAATTAATCCTGAAATGTCCCTTCACATCAAGAGCTGCACGGATTTACAATCCTTTGCAAAGGACCCGAGGTGGAACCAGGTTCTAGCAACTGTGATAGCATTCTTATAACAACTGACAAATCACTGTACTACCTGCAAGTACTAATTAGCATGGGATGTTGTAAATTTTATTTATACACACACACACACATATATATTATATTATATATATATACACACACAAGTTTTGTTTTCTCTTTTTAGTTTTCTTGCAAATATTTGCAGGTGAAAACCTTGTGTTAGCTGATAATGTTAAAAATCTCTCTCCTGAGATTTAAAAAACATCAAAAAAAGTAAATATACTGAATTTTTTTTTAAAGTGTAAAACTAAGAAAAATAATGTTAACTAAGGAATTGGTATTCTCAAATATTTTTTACCATATACTCAAAGTTCAAACCCAAGGATGAAGTTTCCTTTTGTTGAAGAACAGGGAACAACAGCTTTTCCAAGACTTTCCAGGAGATGTTACACCATTTGAAACCTTCAGGTTACTCTCTATATAACCTTGCTAAGATGTTAAACTTTCCCTCTTAACTTTCAATAATAGAAGTGTTGTCTACATCATAACCTTCATTTGATGTTCCAGAACCAACTACTGACCAATCCTGGTAAAAGACATTCTGTTCATTAATTATATGGACTCTTTCAAATAAATTGCTTGGTTTTAATTCTTTGATTTATAAAGGGCCATAAGATTAATCAGGTTGGAAGGAACCTCATCAGATCACCTGTTCCAACTCAAGGCATGGTAATTTGCAGAAGTTCAGCTCGAACTGATATCTCTACATATACATAATACACTGTATACATTACCAACCCCATTCTGCACTTGTAACTTGGGCTCACAAAATAATTCTCATTACACAGGTGTGCACAGTTATATTTGAAAAAGGAATAAAAATTAAAATTCTTCACACTTCTTCTCATTTAAAAAATGGTATTGCTGATATTAGCATATTATAAATCATTTATTTGAATGCATTGGGATTAATTACATGGCTACTTGAATTTTAATAGATTCTTTTATACTTTCTGCTATGGAATGAAAGCAGGATTTAGCTGGTAGTGTACTATAAAACCCAGAGGACTTTGCTCCATTCTCAAAATCCCATTATACCTGGCAAGGTGACTGAGTTTCTTTGCCAAGCTGTTGGTATGTGTTACTGTATTTATAAATATAAGCAAATAAATACAGATGATGACATGAAATTTTCTACTTAACAGAAAAGAAGCAATGTGACTAGCATATGAGTGACAGCCACAGTGACAGGAAACACTTTTCATAGTCATGCTGGGGAGGTGCTGCAGGGGAGCAGCAGGAGAAACCTGAAGTTTTATGAAGTCTGCCATGCTGTATCCCAATCCTTCCTGGGAAAACTGCAGTTTTGCAGCATTATTTTCTTAAGCAAGTGTCAACACATGGGATATTATTTTTTTCCTTTGAGAAGTATCTATGCAGGAGACTCATTTGTAATATTTGACAGTGAAAAAGTAGATCTTGAATGTATGGCATCATTTACCAGCAACATATTCCTGTCTCAGAGACAGACTGATGCTCTACATGACATTTCTCCGAATCTCAGTCTGTTCTGTCTTGTAATTGTTGCATTTCTCTGTGTTGTCTATTAAAGACTTAAGGAAAAAAAAAGAATTAGCAGAAGCCATACTGTGCTCTTATTAGAAATGAACTTGTAGAGGAATTAATAGTTTTGAGGTAATAAAACCAAAAATCCTGCTCATGCTCTACTGCATTAATCAAATCTTACTATACAAGACATAATTCAAATACTTCGTAATACTTCATCAGTTGTTACTGGCTGCATCCAGCACAAGCACTGTTGTATCATTTATATTAAACATTTATATATGTCTTTAATAAATAATGGCATTTCAAAGCTTGACTAGTGACAAGTAGTCCTATTAGCAATTGCAAATAATTGGATAGTGATGAAAGGAAGTGTAGTAAAGACTTTGGGCATAATTGCTCCTCTTCACAGAGCAAATGCACTCAACTTTCCAATCACTGCTGTCCTTAAGTCTCTCCATATATATTTCATATATGTTCTCCATGTATCATCCCACGTACATGAGTTTTATACAAACTTTTAGCTTAATCTACTTCAGGAAACTGTGACCAGCTCTGTAGCCAACCAACAGCAAGAATATAAATATACTGAAGCAATATCTATTATGAATATTCAAGATTTGCTGGAAATCTGAACAATAATTTTCCAGGTACTTCAGCAACTTTGGGTAAGGGCCTTGTTTTTAAAGCTTACCCCAAAATGACATTTTCCTATTTAAAAACTGAAAAATCACAAAAAAAAATTATCACTAATCACAAGGAGGGACAACGAATGGGGTTCTGAACAAGGAATTCATAGAAACTAGATGACAAGACTCATTCACACTGCATGTCTTACAGCCTTCCTGAAGATATTTGATTCCTAAGCTTCATTTCCCATTTACAGGAGCAGCAGGTCTACATCTGTCATCCTGAACCAACAGATGAGAACACAAATACATTTTCCTTCAGCAACCTTCCTTTAAAAAAAAATAATAAATTTTGGAGGGGGTTGAGGCATTATGATCTATTCTGCACTATCCTGAAACATCATAAAGAATTCTTATGCCCTCTACTATGTAATACATACGATGTCAGACCTTTGTACATTGCAAAATACACACTGCACTGTTTGAGTCCATCCTTTCCTTAATGAACTCAGTCAAACTAAGCACACATATGGCATGAATACTAGGTTAAGGGGTTATTGCTCAGCCTCAGAAGGCTACTGCTGCAGATCAGTTGGTATCACAGCAGATAGACAATCTCTGCCTGGACCATTGTTGTTAAACGGTCTGATTTTTTTTAATACAAAACAAAACCAAAAAAACAACCAAACCCACAGATAGGATGAGAGCATAGTTAAGCTAACACATCCAAAGGGTGACAAATTCCACCTTACAAAGGTAGAGGCTACAAAGGAGATAGTAACAAACCATTACCCAAGACTGTGATCTGGTGAGTTGCTCAGTTTCAGTCAGAATAGCGTCTCTGACCACCTCCTTAGATGTGCACTTGTGTGGTTTTGCCACTAGGCTTCTAGTCCCATGTGAGAAGTTTAAGATTTGCAGTATAAGGAACTGCTTAGCTTATGAAGGCATATAGAAACACCTGGACTATAGCTGTATCTATGCTATGAGAATGTTTGCCTTTTCAAAACTGTATTCTTAAACATATAAACTGGGATTATGCACAGAATAACAAATAAATGAATGGGGTGAACTGTTTGCAGTACTGTAGTGATTAGAGCTATGATGATTTACAGCCACAGAGATTTTGCCCCACTGTGAGTATGATCAGCTTTTAGCAAATTATTGAACATCATAGACATAAAAGATAAAAGTTTCATTTACAAAACCAAAAAAGAAATATGTCTCATCAACTTTTCTAGACATCAGGAAAGCTTTCCAAACCAAAATGATGACTAAAATGATTTCCTGAGTTCCATGTCTGCTTTCCCTTGTGTATTAATTACTCTTCCATGCCTATCTGATACCAGTCTGCTTTTAAATCACTAATTAAAATATGAAATGTGGAAAGCTATTTTTAAGCACAGAATTCTATTGTTCCATCAATCTGAATTATTCTTTCCATATTCAAAGAGGTGTTATCATGCATTTCAGTTCTGAGGGTCCAAAATGGAACAGAAACTGAACAGACAGCACTAGCTCTCCCATCACTTTTCAGAACAAAGCTTTATGTTCTGTTTGCAGCCTGGCTCAACAGTTAAACAAAATCTCTCTCCTCTGGGAACTATCCTGATCTAATTAGTAATGCTGAAGCATGGCCACAAACACAGGCACGTTGATCTCATCTGCATTCAAAACACTGGGAAAAGGCTGGTATTGGAAAGAAAGATTCCTTCAATTTCTTCTCCCTGCACAATTCTCCTCTGTCTCTACTCTGCTTAGCTGCATATTCTGGATGTTCACTTTCTTGTAACAGAAAGACCTCCATTCAAAATGCATTCATGAAACATGCTTTTTCTACAGGACCTTTCAAATCACACTGTCAGAAGCTTGCCCAAATAAAGTGGAGACACTAGGAATTTACTAATACAGGATCCTTCATCATTATTTTTGCAAGATCATGCAGCACATTGTAAGCAAGAGACCAAAAAATACACCAAAAATGAAGTCTGAACATTTTACCAAGCAGTAGTTAAATTCTACTTGAATTTACTGATAAAATAAAATTTTAAAAAATAATTAATGCAACCCACAACACACCAAAAAAAAAAAACTAACAATAACAAACAATCCAACCAAAACACTGATTTTCTGCTCTTTAACAAACTCAGTATTCACAATGGGAAATAGGCATCGTAATGCACCCATTCAGGCAGGTGGTCTGATCCTGACTCAATGTCATTCAAAGGATCTACATAATATTTTGTATTCATAAGATTCACAACCTATATCCCAAACTACAACATTATGAAGAGAAAAAGATACCAGCACCTTATTCAGCAATACTAGCCCTGAACAAGTACCTTTGCAAAATACCTCCTTGCTCTTAGACATCATTAAACTACCTGAATTTCCTTTTTTTTTTTTGCAGAACACTGACCTGTTGTGGACTCTTTTCTTTGGTACTGTACTGAAGTATTTTTTCCAAACTCCAGCTCTCAAAAAGGTTTAATTTCCCTCTCTAAACTTAAATGTCATTGGAATATTTACACTGATAGCTGAACACATACAAACCTGGATTTGATTGTATCTATCACAGAATGAAATGAGAATCTTAAAAACAGTTTTCTGTATTCA
Source organism: Corythornis vintsioides (assembly GCA_025447755.1). Taxonomy (NCBI): domain Eukaryota; kingdom Metazoa; phylum Chordata; class Aves; order Coraciiformes; family Alcedinidae; genus Corythornis; species Corythornis vintsioides. The sequence continues at coordinate 328 of JAOEGS010004471.1, read as the reverse complement.
ATTTTAATTTTGCCACAAGAGCTTTCCCTCATATGGAATATGGTAAACAAGGGGAACTTCAGCATTTACATCCAGTTCATTCTGGGCACAGTCAAAACCAGACTCTCCTGGTAAACCTTCCAGCCACCCACTGATTATACTGGTTTGGTCTTAAATGGAGAGGTTGGAGGGTGAAAAGGAACTGTTTTACAAAGATCTCAAATATAATTATATTGCACCTGTAATTGTATTCTGCAATTGTACATTCTAATTATAATTACATGGTAGCTTTTTAATTTCCTAAAATATTAAAAGATATATATATATATTAAGGTTCCTTACATGTATT